>JAQFYT010001870.1:0-14644 GCA_034694925.1 Ceratophysella denticulata | reverse complement strand
TTCTACAGGTTAAGTTAGATTTTTGAAATACCCAAATGACCAACAACTGACCTAACCTTTGGAATTATAGACCAATTTTACCTATTCCAGCATTCCATTTCCTATTCCAAAACTCTTCTTTTTTATGGCATATTCTATTTTTCATAGCATCGAAAAATGCCTCCCTTTAGTATTGTATACCTTTTACCTTTTCATGTTCATATTCATAGGAAGACGTGGTCCCAGAAACGCCTCCGAACCCCGCTGAAATGGAAATGGAAATGAGCCAGACTCCAGATCTTGATGCCGATGTCGACTTGGTGGTGAATAAGGTGAATCGACAAGGCTTGGATTAAATTGCATTCTCTTTTGTTACCCGTATATGGTTAAGTAACTACTTTCTACATATTATGTACATTTCAGCCTAAGAAACGTTCAGGAAGACCAAGCAGAAAAGTTGACACTTCGAACCAGGCTCCAGTTCCAATGGATGAAAATGATGTGCTCAGTGTCAGTGTTCAGTGTCTATGTTTTGCTTTTCTTAATGATTTATTATACTGAACAATAATATATTAATTTGATTAATTTCAGGATGAAAAAGAGTTTACAAAGACTAGAAAACGTAAATCACACCCGGCCGTTCCTATCGAACAAGGTCAGGACACGACGGTCAACGTTGATGTTAAACCACAGATCGCGCAATCGGAAGCTATGGCTGTGTTTGAGTTTACTGAACCAAATCACGACAACCCAGTTTCACTTGATATGAAACCACAAGTCGCTCCGTCTGAACCCGAAGCCGTGGATGAGTTTGATTTTTCTCACGTTGGTTTTTAACATTTTTACTAACAAAGTATCTTTTAGTTTCGACTTTCGACCGTCGAACTCCGCGCCATGTAAACATGTTTTTTTTTACATTAAACATTTCTCTAATTCTAATAGGTACAGAAAAAGTTCTTTAAAACGAACCGTGGTCCCGGTCAAAGAATTACACGCCAAACGCAACCGCTGCCTACTAATGGGGTAAAAATTGCTATTAACATTAACATTGTTTAAGATTTATACAAACCTATGTATGTTATGTTTTAATTCTTCCTAACATTCATTATTAGCCCGCTTCGAGTAAGTTTCACAAGAAACCTCGTCATCTTCCAGAGCAGTTGAAGCAGAGTGAGAAAATTCCCGGATCTGCCGAATGTTTTAGTAAGATGCTCGGCAAACAACGTGGTGAACTGGGTCCCAGTGGTTTGGTTGTTCGTAATCTTTCCTTCGGAACCGCTAGCCCTGATAAAGGAGAAGCTGAAGATTCGCAAGCTGTCGCTGTCGGTGTTGCTGGAACGGATCAAAATGTAGCTCATAATTTGGCACAAAAAATCAAGACTGTCGACTTGAGCGGGTCAGGGTCATCCACTATGAAATCAAGGCCGATCGATGTGAAAACTGGCAAAACGAATTCTGTTGCTGAGGAACCATTTTCTCATGTTACTTTGGAAGCTATGGATCCCAATGAATTCGAGAATTTACTCCGAAGCGAATTCATCACTGTGCCCATTTCTCGTAAAAGTCGTCATGGTTCGAGCAAATCAAGTAGCTCTGGCTTCGATAAGAATAATGCTCTGACCATTCAGAATTTGTTTCGTTTCTTGGACTTGCGTGGGAATCAACGGAAGGCACAAGTTGAGCACAAGTGAGCTAGCTTTTCATATCGAGACTAAAAGTATATATGTTACGGCTCGGATATAATCTTGGTTCTGTTATAACCGAACCGGTTCTTATATAATATTGTATATGGTTTTTGCGAATTAAATACCATTAATCAAGCAAATTCGAAATTGATAATTATTGGATCTGAACCGGAATTTAGCGCTCTTTTCAACGGTGTAATTAGTTTCAAGTGACCTTAAAAGTTTTAGGGTCAGAATTCAGAATATTTTTTCCTTCTGAAAACGTCAAATGACTCTGAACCGACTTGGAGCGCTTACAATTAATGGGTAATTTCACAGTGCTGCAGCAGGTTAGCCATTCTTACAAGTGCACGATTAGAAAGAGCGCTAAATTCTGGTCCAGATTCCATAATTAACTAATTCTGATTAGCTTGACTAATGGTGTTCAATTGGCTAAAACCGCATTCAATATTATATACGGACCGGTTCAGTTATAACAGAACCAAGATTATACCCGAACCGTAACATATAAAATCCAGTCCGTTCATAAGCCAAACCATAATAAATAATGCTGAATTATCAATTTATTTTAGGTTATTTTTGGTAGACTGGCTTCAAAAGAGAGAGAGTTTCTTGATTCTCATGGAGTCCATTATTCAAGTCAGAGAAAATAAATATTTGATGGAAACAGAAACTCTGACAAGTCTCTTCAATCATGTCATCGAGAATTTCAAGGTTACTATGATGCGGGAATATGCAGACGCCAAGAGGTAACGGTCAAAAGTTCAAATATCTAACCAGCGCAACTTTTCTGCCATCGGCCTATCGTAGATTTTGTACCATCATAATATCTTTTTATTGCAGAGTTTGGGAGGGAATGCTCAACATTCTGGCCTAATGAGTGGAACGGCTAATCAATGAAGCGTGTTTAACACCTTAATTTAATATAATTGTATAATACCTCATCAATATGGTTTACATATTTTTTATTTTTGTAAAACTTTTTCTTAATTTGATCATTTCGTATACGTATACAAGTCTACTAAAATTACTCAAAATTCAGCAATGTCGTTCTCCACTCGAATAAATCCAGACAAAATAGAAACTCACGGTTTAATGGTTAAAATAATAACTAGTAAATATGAGAACAGGAAATGTCTATCAATTCTACATACATACAAGGTTAAGAGCGCTCAACAATTCACAAGGTTCTAAAAGTATTCGAAGATATGGGTTTACGGCTGTTTCACCTCGACTCGTGTCTTCCCGGATTTAATACGAAATTTGCATTGTAACAGGCGTCAACAGAGAATTTGCATTGTACCAAGCGTCAACACATGGACGAAGATAACGACAGCTACAGATTGCATTATGATACCATAGTACATTACAAAAAACATATTATGAAATCAATACGAATTACGACCATGTGCCAAATGCTAGGTGGCATGATGGCTGCTGGCTAATTGGATTGGGGATAAGGATTTACGTTTACGAGGAAGAAGCCGTCTAACGTAACTGAAGTGTATGGGCTGGGCTTCTCGACTCCAGACTTGAGCTTGAGTTCACTGATCATTAGAAGGGTTAATAGTGAACGTTTGGGAACTAGCTGTCTCGGATTTTAAGTCATTATGTTCATACATTAATCCAAGTGTTCAGTTAGCCTTCATTCAAAGTACAAGAAATTCTCTTAGCTCTAGTCATAATGGCACCCGAGGTAAGATCGTTTTTGATATTTCCTGGAATTTTTTTTTTAGCCTTGAAGCTAATATCTATGTAATTTTTGTTTGTATTTTAGATTGCAGTTCTTCGCTTTGGTTACTTTATGCTCTTCCTCACACTGTTCCTCATGACCTGGGCGTACACGGTTCGAGCGGAAGCCTTTCCATTTCAATCGAGCGGCCCGAACATGGCCAAGGGACTTCAGGGCACCGTTCAAGATGACTACTCCCGTTGTTCCTTCAATCCGCTCTGTACTTGCTCCAATCCAGGTCCAACGGACTTTGGGATCGTATCCTGCCGCCATGTTCCTTTTGCTAAACTACCCGAAACGCTCAAATTCAGTCGAGCCTTCGTTCTGTCCATGGTGGACAATGATTTGGATGTTTTAGAAGAGCGACAACTCATTGGATCAGGTATATTAGATTTAGGCTATTGTTGTAGTTTTAATTTTGAAGGAATTCGGGATGCGGCGAATAGAATTTTTTTGGTAATCACCTAATAGCGAATATTCGCCCAATTCATATTTGCCCAAAATGGCGAATATTCGCCCGTCAATATACGTCAATTGACCGGGCGAATGTTCACCCACGCGGAATATTTGCTCAAAAATAGTGAATATTCGGCGCCATGAGCCATCGGTCGAATATTCATTTTGCCCTAAAAACGATTTTTTTGGGAAAATATTCGCCGCATCTCTGGAAGGAATCTCATAAAGGACAAAGCAAGACAAGACATATTCCTGGATTATGTTTTAGTTATACCGATTCGCTAAAATACGAGATACTGCTAAAAGTCAAAATATCAGAATAGACTTAAATATAATAATATAATTCATCCAATTACGAATCTTTACCTTTTAATATTTAATTAATAAAAGTATGTAATGTACCGACAAAAATGCTGGAACTTGCCGCTGTTCCTACAAAACTATTTTTTGGCGATTCTAATTTAGTTCGGTTATGTTAGGTTATTTTAAGTTAGGTAAGGTTAGGCGTTAGATGTTTTTAAGTTTATTTGTTGTAGAAATTAGAATTGCCGCCAAGTTTCAGCGTTTTTAGCGGCGCCAATAAATGACACCCTTAATTTTACTGGAATATTTGTATGCATTCTGTTCATGACTAATTCTATTGTATGTACATATTCCGTTCCATGCAGCACTGTGGCGACTCGAAATTCGAGACAATAAGCTGAGTTCTATAGACGATGACGCCTTGATTGGATTAGAGAAGTCACTCTGGGAATTGGATTTAGAGAATAATGAGTTGACCCACATTCCGACGCAAGCACTTCGGCGGCTGCTCAAGCTTCGACTCCTCAACCTGGCTGGTAGGCACAAGCACAATTTACATGCAGTATGGCTTATATCTATCGCGTTATGATTAAAAAAAATCATATAATCATAATCGATAACGCTGTCAATGCGTCATCCGAGAAATTCACGCAGTGTTGGATATTGCATGTAAAAATAACTCACATTGATATATATGAATTACAAAATTTTACAGAAAATCAAATCACAGACTTGTACCCCGAAGACTTTCAAGGACTTCAGGGTACTCTAACTTGCCTGAGTCTGGCTGGGAATATGCTCGTTAGTATACCTGAGGTAATGTAAACTGCATAATGTGGTACAAATCCGCCATTTCTTGTGTGTTGCTGCCTATTTAAAGCATTGTAATTCTGAAATACGATAATAGGCTGCATTTGGAAATCTCCCGAAACTGGAACGATTGGATTTACGAGGAAATAGCCTGCGCGTGATCCAAAGCTCGGCGTTTATAGGCAATGCTGGAACATTGTCTCATCTCTATATGGCTGACAATCTTTTATTGAAAATCCCATTCGAAGCCTTGTCCCCGGTCCGCCTTCAACTCCTTGACCTATCTCACAACCTCATCTCATCGACCTATGACACGATATACCAAGGAAAAATCAATGTCGAACGCCTTTTGCTAACCCACAATCGGATTTATCTTCTTGAACCTTTCTCACTCCAAAACATTCGCTCAATTGAATACATTTCACTCAAAGGCAATCCAATCACGATGGTGAACGAGGATGCGTTCAAAGAAGTAAAACTCAACGAAATTGACCTATCAAATTGTGCAATAACCCACATTCATCCAAAAGCACTGCAAGGTCTTCAGTCATCTCTCCAAAAATTGGACCTTTCATTCAATAACATCTCCGGTTTGCCATTGGAACTATTTGAAGGCTTCGAGCAACTTCACACAGTCAATTTAGATGAAAATATTTTATTCATGGTTCCAAATCAATTGGATAGTTTACGCTACACATTACAAAAACTGAGTTTGGTTGGAGATCGAAATTCACCAATTTTCTTTGATGAAGTTCGTGTAATGCGGAATTTACGGAATCTTAATATGAGTTTTATTGGAATGGATTCAGTGGCTCAGGAAATATTTGACGGATTTGGACCAGCTATTGAAGATATTAAAATATCTCGTGCACGACTTCGTGCAATTAAAAATCAAGCATTTCTTCATATTCCGGGTGTGAAGAGATTGGATCTTTCATCGAACTTAATTAATCGAATTGATAATGATGCCTTTCAGCATGTTGGTCATTCTTTACTCAAACTCAAGCTCAATAATGGTCTCAAAATGACGGCGATTTCACCGCGAGTATTTGAAAAATTAACGGCCTTGAAAGAACTGGATTTGAGCGGGAATGGACTTACGAGCGTTCCAGAAGAAAGCTTTATAAGAAATGAACAAATTGCTTATCTCAACCTACGTTTCAATCAAATCGGGGTTATTAGTCAACATCTCTTCGAACCACTATTCCGGCTTCATAGGGTGTACCTTAGCTTCAACTTGATTTCCAAGCTAGCTGAGTCAACATTTGCTCGATTGAAGGATTTAGAGCTTATAGAATTCAATGAAAACATGCTGTCGAATTTAGAACAACGTTGTTTTGTGGATTTACCGAATTTGAGAATTCTAAATCTTGCTGGAAATCAGCTTAAGGAACTAAAAGAAGAAACTTTTCAAAATCTTCCAAAGCTTCAATCCCTGGATTTGAGCTACAATCGTCTCACTGCTTTTAATATTGAAGCATTTGAACAACTTGGTACCTTGTCACATTTCAGTATTGATTTGAGTCATAATCGGATTTCAAAATTGGTTCCAGGTCCAGGTAAAGTTAAAAAAGTAGCATTGCACGCATAAGCAAAAATCGTACAATGACTGAGATGTACCAAATTAAAGCAAATTTCGTTGAGAATCTAACGGCGCAATATTCTTTTCTTACAAGCGAGCGCTGTGCAGCGCAAGAGAAAGCGGGCGGCTCAGCGGCGACCCATCTCGCTCTTGCTCCGCACAGAGACAGAGCAAAATCCGGCTCGCTGCGCGGAGATCGCGGCCGTGCCCGTGCGCGGCTTAAGGTTCCGTGACGTTTAAACGTTCCAGGTGTTGAAAGTAGGTTCTGAGTGATATGACCATTAATTCAGGTAGGTTGGTGAAGGGTTTGAATCAGTTTTGCATCGATTTAAAATATGTTCATATTATGGTGGTCAATTTAAACAGATGAAGAGCTGAAATTCGACCGTTTTCACTATTTTGCGCTGCACAGCGGCCACTTGTAAAAAAAAGCTCAAAATATTATTGCACCGTTAGATTGGCAATGAAATTTGCTTTAATTTGGTATATCATCTATGTCATTGTTCGATTTTCGGAAGTATGACCGCTTGAGGGGGAGAAAAACATTTAGCGTCACCCTGTACATAATATTCATGATTACTTTCTGCAGAACCGAGCGTTCAAGACACCGTTCCATCCGGAAACGTCCAAGAACCAAGCGGCGTTGTCATTGAAATCGTATCCCTGGAACGAGAGCGGGTTCATAGCCCGGACCCACAGCCACTCTCATCCTCCAGCATTGAGGGCATTGACCTGTCTCATAATAACATTTCCTACATTTCACCGCATTTCTTTGCTCCAATTGGAAACACTCTACTCGAACTTGACCTTTCTCACAACGTCCTCGTGAACCTGACCAAAGCTCATCTCGACGGGATGCGGTTCCTCCAAGTCCTCCATATTGAGAACAATCGCCTGGAATCCATTGACTATGACACTTTCCGTGACACGAAATCAATTCAAATAATTTCCTTGGATAATAATCAACTACGAGATCTTACCCCAGACCTCTTTGAAGATTGTACCAATCTCCGTGTCTTTAGTGGAGCAAATAATCGAATCCGAGCTCTGACTGATTCTGTATTCAAAGATACGAAACTGGAAATCCTGAATATGGAAGATAATTACTTGGTTCGTTTTCCAGAAGTTGTTTTAGGAAAAGTGTCAAAAACTCTGGCTCACTTGGATTTATCTGGGAATGATATTTCGAGTGTGAGTCAGAATCAAATTTCTGGATTATCCAAACTTCGATGGTTAAATTTGGCCAATAATCGGATCGTGGTTATTGGTGAAGGAACATTTGATAATTTGACGAATTTACTCTATTTGGATCTATCTGGGAATCCGCTGGGCAGAGTTTCTGTGAAATGGTTTGAAGAAATTAAAATGAATTTACTTCATCTTCATTTGTCTAATTTATCATTGGAGAGTTTACCGGATTTTGATCAGTTCACGGAGCTTTTGACATTCAATGCTTCAAATAATCAGTTGTCGTACCTGCCCACGAATTTTGGTGTAAATGTCTCTACTTTGAGGACACTGGATATTTCAAATAATGCTATTCCTGCTCCACCAAATACAATTTGGCATACTATTCCACGGCTGTCGGAAATCATCATGAATACTAATCCAATTCGAGTATTGTCTAATGATAGTTTTCTTCAATTGGAAAGGCTTCATGAATTGGATATTTCGGAACTTCCGCTCGAAGTTGTTCAGGTAAAATGCAACGAACGAACGAAATTAAAACCGATTATATGTATCAGAAAACTTTCTTATAATATGCATTTTTGCTACCAATTTCAGATTGGCGTTCTAATATCCCTGGATTGCCTGCAGCGACTTACGTTTGGGCCTCTGGCACCGACAATAAATCCAGGTGCCATTATTCAACACGTTGATTCGTTGGAGTATTTGCATTTGAAGGTGTGTTTCTTAATCGATTCAATATTCAATTGTAATTTAGAGCTTATATGCACTTGGTTTGGCTTTCTAGCTCGACACGACAAGAATGATTTCTGAACTCCAAGCTGAACCCTTACCCTGGAAACTTGGGAATGTGACGCTTTCTGGACCGGAACTCTTGAGCATTGCACCAGGAGCGCTGGATGTAAGTGTTCCATGTGATAGCTGTAAATATGCTAATTTTTTATGCTAAAACCGTTTATTTTCACATTTGCAGCAAATTCAAAGCAGAGCACTCAAACTAACGGTAGAAAATACAGGGTTAGTGGAACTTCCGCAAGGTTTACTGCAGCGTCTCGGTTCCGCAACGGAACTGAGCATTTCTGTGCTAGAGAACAACCCGTTGCTGAATATCATTGGGAATCCTAATACAGAATACCGGCCAGAAGCTTTTGTCACGTTTCTGGAGTCACTGTACATTGCGGATGAGGTCAAGCTAACTTGTAGTTGTGATGCAGGGTGAGTTAATTGGGTCACGCCAATATAGTTGACAGTTGACAGTTTCAACATATTCGGTGTTTCGAATTAGAAACTTCATGAATTGTCGATTACGTTTATGTTCAGGTGGATCGAATACTGGCTTCGTTACTGGATGGACCAAACTTGTCCAATTTCTTCAATTAATCCGAAGACGGATTTGGAGGAATGTAACGATATGCTAGAAGCTCTGCGCGCAGTGGATTGTAAGGATAAGTTGGACAAGTCTATCATGGAAGCCTTTGTGAGTGACCTGGAGTGCGGCTGGGAGAGTGCGGGTCATCAATTATTTAGTCATTTTGGTGCCATGCTCGGAATCACACTTTGTATCCTATTTCAACTTGCACTAAACTAACTTGTATGCACTATTTAGATGTAGAATTAACAGAAATACTCTGTGCTAAAGTAAATCCATAATGTACATGTACATACTGTAGTATCTGTGCTGGACTCATTTACGAATAAATAACCTAACCTAACCTAACCTATTCATATGTTTTTCATCGCGCAACGATTTTCCTGCGAGGTGACGCTTGCTTGGACATCTGGAATCGCGTAAACCTGCAAATATGCGGCTAATTCTTGCGGCTTGCGTACACTACTGCTGGATTATTGAAATATTTCTTTATTTAACTTAACCAGGATTTTTGATTTAACCATTCAAACAAATAACTAAGAATAACGTGAAACGTGAACAACAAAGTTATAGTTTACTTTAAATATAACGGTAATGTTTTATAGTAAATATTTGTACGTCCGTCTGTTCCGCCATATTCCGTCTCATTAGAGTCCAGTCATTCAAAATTGCAACAGCTAAAACATACTCTTGCTTGCACTAATATGTATTCAGTATCTCTACAAGTAATGGGTTACAGTTACAGTTAACGTTAGAAATAACAAATTGCATAATAAATATAAATATGTACTTTTAGATAGATAACTCATCGATATACGTGAACTATAATTAGTAATTTTACATCTTTATTTCTCGGGTAAGTTAATTCATTTGAAATGTATAGAGCCAGTGAACTCCGTTGTCGTATCATTGAATAGCCCACGTCACGGTTTACTGTCAAAAATTACTTAGATATCCGACATCTGACCTATTAAAAATACGATGTGCCGGTACTAGTTTTTGTGGTACGTCGTAGGTATATAAATATAGAATATTATACTACTAACGTTAACTTCTGTATACATAAATTAGAATCTTTGTTTTCCTTCCGTTTCTTCTGATACTTATTCAAAAAACAAAACTAGTAGGTATTTCCGTTACGTTAAATTAATTAATATTCAAAATTCAAATACTTAAATAGCTAACCTTTCACGCACGGTAGTGATTATACTAAAAATATGATTGTGTTCTTATGTCGTCAATTCATTATGGTGTTATATTATTAGATCATGAGGTTATTTTCTAAGAACCAAATTATTAACATTAACTTAACTGCAACAGCCTAGTTTAACGAGAACCTGAACGTCACCAAATGTACAATTTCAAATATTAACACTAATTAATTGGTTCGAGGTTCAACCATTACTTTGCCCGGTAATCGAATTAGGGATTGCCATAAATACCATTATAGCGTGCGGCCTACCTGGTTCCGACCTCTGACAAAGTTCAAAGTCAGAAATAGGCTAATGTCAGTCAGCCAACGGTCCGAATTAAAACGAATATGAAGGTGCGGCGTAAAACTCAATTTTCTTAATTTCCAATCATTACTTGACCCGTTAACTCGTTAACCTTGCTATCGAGCAAGGAATCGCTCAATATAATTTTTTGGTAATATCCGGATTCCAGATGTGCAACTTTCGTCCGAAAATAAAAAGCAGGGCTGTCCGACAGTAGTAGTGCTAGTGCCGCCCTGAGCTGTGTCGGTCCAAGGTAGCTGTTGTAATGCAATTGCGCACGCTATAATGGTACCGGAAATGTGCACGAGGGTTTGTCACACTACTGTGAATTTAGACGATTTGGACGCTTGGATCCTTCACAGGTTAGCCTAGCGTTTCGGGTTTGCATTTCCTAATTCCGAGCACTTGTTTCCCGAAGTGCTGACCAAACAAGTATAATATAATCCCAAAATACCAGGGTCTGACCTTTGATTTGACCCATGAAAATCGAGCTAGCCCGGGAAAACGCACCTTACTCCTGCTTGAATATAATCCGCGTATGGTCATTATTATTGAGTCTGAAGGTATGTTGCTGCTGGTGATGTTGTTCGACGAGACTCAGCTGAGCCTGCTGACTCCGCTGTCGACTCAGCTCTGCAGAATGACACTTTTTCTGATGAAGTAAGGCTTTATAGAGGTAAACAAATCGCTGGTCACATATATCACAATCAATCAGAGGACGGCTCGTATGATGCCAGAACTTATGGAGTATCCACTTGCTCCGACTTCGATAGCGCTTGTACTTATAGCGACAGCCGTGACTGTGACACTTGACATCTCTGCTCTGTCTCGTGAGGTAGATGGGTTTATGGGAATCACGCCGGGTACTCACCAGGCGTCGGAGTGTTCCACGTATGAATTTCCCACGCGTGTTCCTACAATTCCACCTGGTTTTCCTTCGTTTCTTTTTCTTGACAGCAGCTTGGCTCAGGGCAGTTACGGTAATGTCAATTAATTTTGGGAGAAAGCTGATACTTGGATTACTGAAGTAGGACGTGACACTGGTAAAGACTGAATTGAGTTCTTCACGTGGTCGTTTTGCTAGGGGTTCACCTTCAATGAAATTCGTTGGTTGAGTGTCCAAGCCAAGTGTTTCAGCGTCCGTGTCTTTACTGTAGTTTAACATTTCGATTGGGGTTCGGAGAAGCAGATCATGAATCTCAGGCTCTTTCATGCCGTATTTAGTTTTGTAAATTCCAATGCAGAGGCTACATACGGTTGTATGGTGGTTTCTCCAATGAAACGTGAAGTCAATCAATGATGGAATTGTGTAGCCGCAATGGAGACATCTAAGGAATTTAAAAAATCGGCTCAATTTGAAGATAATTTGTAGTAGTAAATAATTTATTAAACCAAACAGCCGACTTACCTAATATGCCCATCATTATGTTCCGTATGGATATGTTCTTTCAGACTGTTTTCAAAGGGTGACGAGAATAAACAGTTCTCAACCTTGCACTCCGCTTCAAAACCCGAATGTTGTTTTTGATGTTGCATCATTATACGGCTCGTACAACAGTTGTAAGAGCAAGTACTACAAGTATAGGACCTGGACGTGGTTTTTGAATTCCTCAATGGCGGTGGATCCACTTTCCGAGCCTCATGACCCTTTTTATGACGCCGGAGTGAGATTTCATTGTAGAACTCACAACCACAGAAGTCACAACCCGTTTCAGGTTCCTTGTCGGGTTCGGCTGCTTCGTCCGGAGTGACGACGGTACTGATCACTTCGTCGATGTGATAGGACATTATCTCATGTTTCACAGTTATATGGTCCGGAATGTCAGAAACTACAATTTCCGCTGGTTGCGGTTCTTCGATTGGGATTGGGATGGGCTCTGTCATTTGCATCATTCCTGACTGAGGTGCGGAGATTTGTATCTGCATCTGTATTATGAAATGAATACGAATAATCAGAATATGTCTAAAATACAAATTAATCATGTGAAAGATTTTGAAGCACCCTGTATATGGCTTACCGGCTGTTGTTGTTGATGTTGACCAGCAGTTGCGGCTGCAGCGGCAGCAGCTACAGCTCCCATACCAGGTTGCAGATTATGTTTCTCACGAAGATGAGCCTCCATGCTGAGTTCATCCGTGGTCCGAAAGTCACAGAGGTCACATTGTACTATTACTTTTTGATGTTCTAGAATTGCATGGGCTTCGAGGTCAGCTCTTAGCTCAAAATACTCTTGACAGAGATTACAGTTGAATCCTGTTTTCACTAATGGATTTTGACTAAAGAAAAAATAACACGATAGATTCAGACTAAATCGTAATAATACACAAAATACATCGAGATTGTGTTCCACTCACTGACTATCTTGTACGTGCTGAGCTAGACTCTCGGGATCATCAGCGAGGAAGGAACATTTATGACACACTCTTTTATTGTGTACTTTGAGGACATGTGTAGCAAGGCGCTCACTCCGAGCCGCCTTGTAGTCACAGAGGGCACAGAGAAAAGGTTTGATATGAGTATTCAAATGGCGTTTCAAACACCAGTTGTCCACTCCTTGCCATGGACAGTACGAACAACTGTACATTTTGTCAAATTGCTTCTTTTTCTTGATCCCTTTCGTTTTGGCTGTACAAAGATGCAAAAATTAATTATTCTTTGACCTGTGACAAGAATACGCCAGAATTCGTCATAAGCGTCAAACCCACCTTCTTTCTTGGTACCGCCCACACCCTCAATTCCTTGTAACGGACCGCTCTGCCCTGGAGTTGAGGGTGGATTAAAATAGGCAATATGTGGAACTTGTTGAAGGGTCACAGTTTGTGACCGAACGTTCCCATCAGCAGAAGCGGTCTGCAGTTGAATTGAGACTCCGTCCCCGGCTTGTTCCTGGAGTTGTGCAATGAGTTGTTGTTGCTGTTGCTGGAGTTCTTGCTGGAGTTGTTGCTGAGCAGATTGTTGTTGTAGCTGTTGCTGAAGAGCTTCTTGCTCAAGTTGTTGCTGTTGGGCTTCAAGTTCTTGCTGAGCCTGTTGCTGGAGTTGTTGCTGAGTTTGTTGGGGTTGAGAGGAGGGATTCTCATGTTTTGATGATTTCGGATTTGGGCCTTGATAGAGTGATACTCCGAGATTGGCGGCAGCTTTAGGGTAGTGCTTCCGTATTCGGTTGATGTCATAGGACTGATCTCGATGCATTCTTGTAAAATGTTTCTTGACATGGTCTGCACGGTTAAATTGCTTGTCACATACGAAACATTGGAAGGGTTTCTCGTCACGATGAATGTTTTCGTGACGATTGAAGAGGTCTCGACGATCCGTGGCATAGGAACAGTATTGACAGATGTAGCGTTTCTCACCGGACAATAGAGCGTCTGCTTTCTGTTCCACTCTCGTTTTTAAATTGTTTAGGAATTTAGTGACCTGGTGTAAGAATACCAAACATATAATTGTAAATACGAGGCCAAACCAAATATACGCCCAAATCAATAATAAACAAAATTAGCAAATGGACAATACCTCTTCCAGAACAGGGTTTTCCTTCCAGAGAGTATTGTCTGTTAGGGTCTCTCCGTGCTGTCGTGTTAGATGCATTCGGACACATCGAGCCCAAGCACTTGTGTAAGGACACCGTGGACATTGAAAGACACGAAGACTCGCATGGTTCCCGAGCCAATGCTCCGCCACACGAGACAGAAAGCCCACAAAGTCACAGTCAACACAGCGAAATACTTTCTGTGCCGGGTTGTATCGAGCCACCTTTGAGGTCGTCCACTCCAAACCATCATCACTCTCGAACCAGCGTTCTTCCAGGGCCGAAGTTGGAGATGGGGACAAGGCTATTTGGTCGTCATCTAAGACAAATCAACAAAACGTGAGTATGCTAATAACATTAACCGTCACAAGATGAAGGGTCAAAAAGAAGTCACAACTATGAATTGAGCACCAAGTCATGTCCTGCCCTGCCTGATAAATCTTGGGAAATATATAAACGTGCCATGAGAAAATAGAATCTGCCATGAAAAAGAAGACTTGTGCAATAAGTCTGCATG
>JAQFYT010001869.1:0-14644 GCA_034694925.1 Ceratophysella denticulata | reverse complement strand
CTCCCAGTTCTAGGAAGGTAACCTAGAATAAAGTCCTTCGAGGGGCAGTTGGATTCGAACCAATCTTATCAGCCGCAACAATGTTTTCTCCGCTATATTTTGACGAATGGGATTTTAAAGTTATGTTTTCCGCGCTATATTTGTTCGTGAAATTGATTAAATCGAAATACGGTACTGTTGTCGAAAGCGATCACATGCATTTCTCTAACCCAACCTAGCCACTGCAATCATACAGCGGTTATGTTTTGGAAGCCGTATGCGACCACATGATCGAATTCGATAACGATACCCAATATCAAAATACGCCTCGATATTACAACTCTTGTCTGAAATTGGTCGTTCAATTCTTTCAGAAAATGCAATTTCAATTTCACGACCTGAACTAATTTCAAAGCCTGTTCGACTTCTCTTTAGCCCAGCTGGAAAAGTAGTGTTTTCCACCAGGTAATTTATTTTGATATTTAGTGAAGTGATACTTGTTTCGGTTTGTGACACTTGGATTTAAGCCTGTTAGTCACCATATTAAAACTTTAAACTGCAGAGTTACTGCAACCATGGATTGTGACATGGAATTTCATTACTACCCGGCTGATACCCAATTTTGCGTGGTGAAACTGAGAAGCTATTCCTACACTACTAAGGACTTGGATATCCAGTGGGATTCTCCCCGTGGATTATTTCTCATGGATTGCAACGATCACAACTTTGACATAAAAGCGGACATGTTGAAAGTAGTTACCTTGGTCGAAGCGGAGGGACTGATCTACGAAAATTACAGTTAACTAGCCAATAACATCACGATTTACAGTTTATCTATTTACGATGATAAACTCAGGATTCATTAGCCAACATACTTAACACATGTTTAGGTGAGAAATACGAGGTTCTACAATTTCAAATTTCGGCTCGCCGACGGCTGAGTTACCATTTGATCCAGACCTATCTTCCCAGTACATTCTTCATCTTTATTACTTGGCTGTCGTTTCTGCTCCCGACGACTATGGTGGAAGGCCGTATTGGAATTAGCATGACCACGCTCCTAACTTTGACTGCCATGTTTTCCTCGGTCAGGTATTCAAATAAAAATTATGCTTTTGGATATAACCTCATCGAGTTGGCGAATTTATTGATTGGTTACTGCACAGAGAAAATTCGCCGATTGTAAGTTACGTGAAGGCGATTGACATCTGGATGTTGGGCTGCATTATCTTTGTGTTTCTAACGCTCTTAGAATTCACGCTGCTCACATGGCACCGACACCTTAAAGAAGGCTCACAGGACTCTCTCGATGGCGTCGAAGTTAACAATAAAGTAAGTATACACAGTAATGTATCAATACATAAGTGGAATTGCAAATAAATCTATTGAGTTGTAAAAAAACTATTTATGTCAATTTAATTCATTAAGAAAATGTGTAAATATATTTGGTAATTTTGTGCAACATACACAGGAACGCACCTATGAACGATCGGAAATCACGGAGGCTGACAAAATTGATAGAATTACAATAAAGCAACCAAACCGGCAAAATGCCAAGAGGCGTGAATCCAAGATTGATAATTACATCAGAGCATTCAAAGAAGAAGATATTGAGAAATATGGATTTCAGATATTCTCAATCCTTTTCCTCATTTTTAATTTGGTCTACTGGCCCTGGCTTCTAATCTCTGCTGAATATTTTAACTGGGAAATTGATTATCAATATAATGCTAGAGATACGTCATAATTCTGGCTAACTGTTCTAGAAAATCGACCATTTCCCAGCGATACGTTTAAAAAGTTAGGTATTTTAATAGTCCGGATCGGATTACAAATATATATATGTAAATTGCTATAAATACTCTAGTAGACACAATTATTGTTGACTGGTATTAAACTGTCACGAATATTCTAATGTATTGTTAATTTCCCACGAGATTGGATTTCATTTATTGATTTTGAAGTATTGTCTTGAGTTGCATAGTCAAAATTAAAATGAAGTACGGTTTACAAAATACTAAAAAAGTTGTCAAAATGTGAAATTGATTCTAAAATGCTTGAAGGATGGCTCATATATTAGCCGTAGTATCCGTAACCACCATATCCGCCATAACCTCCATAGCCTCCATAGCCCCCGTACCCGCCTTAAAATTTATTAGCTTTGTTGAACAAGAATTCTGAATATTTAAGTTATCGTGGTATTGCTTAGTAGCTATTACCGTTGTAGCCACCGTACGGTCGATATCCATAGCCTCCATAACCGTATCCACCACCGTAATACGGTCGGTGACCGTAGCCGCCATATCCACCATAATAAGGTCTATGATGCCTGTGATGACCTCTATAGCCATATCCACCGTAGAATTGCTCAGCAGTATCCAGTTCGGTGTCCTTATCAACGAGTCCCTCATTCTCACTATTGACTTGAGGCTTCGGTTCTACTGCTGCAGGCGAGGCAGAAATGGTGACAGCGGCCAATATCACCAGTAAAGCGTTCAACTAAAATAAATTTAGAAAAATATAATAAGCTGACTAGCATTTTGATTCGAGATTGAAGCAATACTG
Source organism: Ceratophysella denticulata (assembly GCA_034694925.1). Taxonomy (NCBI): domain Eukaryota; kingdom Metazoa; phylum Arthropoda; class Collembola; order Poduromorpha; family Hypogastruridae; genus Ceratophysella; species Ceratophysella denticulata. Next base: position 12,100 of record JAQFYT010001869.1, on the reverse strand, counting down.
ACCAAATTGATCGATCAAACTCCTCAAGACAAAATAATAATAATATAGATAATAATTCAATCTATTTGACAAAGCCGCAGCTTAATCAAAACGGTGATTACAGCGACAAAATCGACGCCTCAGAAAAAAGATCTTTAATGTGAGTTTCAGTTAAATAAATACCTAACCTGTTACACGTAAATGTAATTCAAACACTTACCAGGAGTAAACGAGGATACATGGCGAATAGCTTCAATGCTGTTTCCAGTACAAGGTTGAATTAAAATCTATTCTGGCGGTCTACGTCGGTTCAGCTGTTTTTATATGTGATTCTGAACCTTACCTGACCGGTCCAGATAATTCTGAGTTATTTTCTCACCCCTTGGGAAGCTTAAACAAGAGATGTTGACAATAATAATAGAAATCCCCTATGTCTTTGCTTCATGTTTACGAAATACGAAATACCCAGAACTAGACTGGAATCAGAATTAACCAGTTTTTTGTGGGCCCGGCGGAACAGGGAAATTATCGCATTACGTGGTAAATTAAATTATAATATGGATATATGGATAATCAGGATATTTGCGTGCATGTAATCGTGGTCTGTCGCTCATCCCATTTTTGTGGTTCTGAGAACTACTGTTGGGATTTATGGGCCTGTTTCCGAGTTCAAACCAATTATTCGCTAGCTTTTTGTTACCTTCCTGCTGGATTTCCACCGAAAATATATTTCTGGCTACACTGAAAATGTGAATTACGCTTACGTTGTTGTGTCTGACAAAAATAACACAAAAGAGATGATAAATGTATATATAGGTAGGTAGAGACCAACTGGCTACCTACGTACGCAATCCCATGTTAGACTGTAATTAAATTATAATTCCAAATTCCAATGCAAAATCATTGACCTTTTGCGGGTTGACAATCTCTTTAACTATAATCATGATTTGACAATGACTTGCCTCCGGCTAAAATGTGCTTAATACTATTTAAATCCTGCGCTTTAAGTTATTTTTAGGCAGAGACAAAAAAATTGCCTAGCAAATCATAAATCATACAATATCTCGTTTCAATTGTCGGATCGTAGCTATCATGCATGATTCCATGAATTGTTTGGATGATGTCTTAAATGTTAATAATTTTGGATGACACATAATGAATAGAATTATCCGAAGCCCATTCATTGATATTAATTATACAGTTACTATAAGTTTTCACGTTTATTCTCTTCTGGCAATATATTTTGTATTTTCGTATTACGTTGTCTGAGGCCATTTTCGATAAGACTCCACTGTCACTTTTTAATGACGCTCTCTATTGGGTGACAAAATCCGTTCAAGTTGAAGCTGAAAGTATATAAATAGCTTTAGTAGCTAGGTATTCTTGTATTATTTATGAACTAGTAGTTAATTATAGTAATGAATCTCACCTTGAGCTGGTTATTGATCGTTTTGAAGTAGTCAATTTCCTCAGAGCGCTTCTTGCTGTTCGTTTCAGCCTGTTCCAAGCAAGATACTTCTTTTTGAGCAAACTGCCGCTCCAAAGCAGCCACTTCCTTCCGCTGGTCCACAAGCATTTCTGCATTTGCCTCAATGACTCGAGCAAGTTCGACTCGTGAGCGTTCAACCATTGCCGATTTACGCATGGCGTAGGCCGTTGTATTTTCGTTCATGGACTTGTAAGCATGCATCGTGAGGCGAAGCTCGTCCCGGATTCGTCGGAGCAGAACACCACGTGCCGGGCTCTCCAGCGTCACCTGACGGAGCAGTTCATCTGCGAATTCGTTTTGATTTGTATTGTCTTTCTAAATAATTCTTACCAAATCGATTCATTGGGCATACTTATGACCGGATATTTCTTCGTCTCTAATCAGCTTTAAAGTAATCAAAGGCCAGCAGATCTTATCTTACCGAAGCATTGAGTGAATAGCTCCCGGCGAATCGGACAGACCTCAACTTCTCGTGCATGGCGCTCTCTGAGGCGTTGTTGTAGGGTTTCGTCCAAAACCTTCACGTCTTCATCTTTTGCAGGGACGCAGGAAACCTGAAATTGAGACAGAGTGCAATGTTATAAATAGTATTTACAAAAAGGTATTGACTTATTAACGAAAATCTAACGAACCTTTTGTCGATACGCCTTTCCATCCTCTTCCCATTCGATTGCAGGAAGCAAATGATTCAGCACTTCGGCCTTTTCTCGCTTCGTCGGCTCCACCGGCTTATTGGAGGCATTGGTTGCAAGTTGACCCAGACTGGCAACAGTAATCATCTGAAATGATATGTTACATGCCAATATTTATGTTTAATAGATCTATGTTTGAACCTCCTAGTAGTTATATTGAATCTCACGGTATGATGCGCCTTCTTGTCACGGATATGGGTAACCGGGGACGGATTTTCGTCATACTTAAGCAAAGTGGTTTCAGGCGTTTCCATATGAGAGGCCGCCATTTTTGCCAATATGTAAAATCAGTAAAAATTCAATTTACGCGTACCTAATCTTCCACTTTCTCAAATTTTTCAAAACCACGCACACTACCCAGTACTAAAGTAAATAAACTTCTTAACTTGTGTTTGGTTACTAATTTGCAAATTTATTGTTCTGATTTGACATTGTCCAGGTAACTCTCGGACTTGTCGGTAGAGGTCCGGTAAAGGTTTAAGAATACCTACTTTATATGGGGTGGCATTTTTCGATGCATTGAAAAAATAGACTGCACTTAAAATATTGACTTTTGCAATAAGAAAATAGACTTTTGCACTGAAAACGAAAACGTTTTTCAATAAAAATGGAATTGTTCACTATCCTAATCTAACTAAACCTGACTAAAATGAAAGTTTTTGGTACCAATAAAAGTCATATTGCAAAGGTCTTAGTTTTCATTGCAAAAGTCCATTTCTTATTGCACGCTTAAATATTTCCCCTTTAAATGTACTAATACATATTTGCAGAAGCTATTTAATTAAATCGTCAAATTAGAGTGCTGTATTTTTATAAAAATAGAATATTTAGTCCCATTTTAGTATTGTTTGTTAGTTCTAAAAAACACCGACGACGCAAACTCACATGTAAATTGTCATTCGTGGTTTCACCAGACCCACCATGCATTTCTTACCTTATGTTATTTAAATTGGAATTAGAATGATGTACTGGAAATAACCTATTTATGCAGTGCAGACTAATCCTAATTGCCTGTATGCTGCTAAATATCTACATAACGAATCATCAGGTTCAGAGGTTATTTTATTATTTATCGTTCTCTCAAATGGGAAAGATAAGGGATTTAATAGAAATGCCGCATAAATATTTGAAGCAGGATTTAAATACGTACACATATCTAACGATATATGTTTAATCCATATAGAAAGTTAATCTGGTTTGGGTCAGGAGATGTTTTTAGTACATCTATAATCATCTGAAATTCGAACACACATCTGAGAGAGATACATGCAATTAGCAGTACTTACAGAGTTGATACAGCCGGACTATTATAAGAATTACATAACCAACGTCTCAGGATTAGAGTTTCCAGACAAATTCTGCAAGGAAAACACCAGACCTGACACAGGTTCTGGTTAATTACAAATATTTATTTTAAAACTCGTTGTGCTTTCATAATGAAATTCAATCAGCCATTCCTGTATTTTTCACTTGTCCTGGTTAGGTAAATCCTCGTTTGTAAATTTCATATTAACCTATCTTACCTGTCAAAGTTCGATACTGAATACAGTTTAGACTATTTCTACATTTTATGACCATTTCTTACATTGAAATACAATAGTAAATCACATTTTCGTGGTTGTTAATCCTCAGCTTTAGAGTTGCCGATGGCCGAATGAAGCAAGGTCGGGTCAGGCGAACTGAGAGTGAAGAAGTGCGACAGTCGCTTTTGGATATTGACGACGATGAGGATCGTTACCTGGATAAATCTACCACAACTTCACCAGAAGGGTCAACTACGCAGCACGGTGGCTCTAGCAATGAAAATAATGGTACGGGATCTAAGGAATCAATTGCTCATTCCAGACAAATCCAACTTCCCAAGGATTACAGTAAGTTGGAAATCCCAAGGCAGCCCAACATGGAAGATGCGCTTAAAGCTTTCTATGGAGCGGGTTACAACGTAAGCATAGATGCTGACATAGATTTCCCTCCCATGGACATTGACGTGGATATCAAAGTACGGGGTATCCGGAATATCGATGAATTAGATGAGGTAAGCAAGTCCTTAATCAAATATTTAGCGTATTTGTAGCTTCATTAGTCTATATAGGTATTGTGCAGGCTGAAAGCTGAAATTGAAAGTATTGACCACGTTTGACATGCTTTTATTAAATTGCGCACCATATACGTTCAATTACATTTCTACAAGGAAATCACGGTTGAGATGGACTTTATTGCGAAATGGATCGACACTGTGATATTATTTGAGAACAAGGACAATGACGTGGTGAACATTATCCGAAGCCAAAATTTTACTGCTGGTATCAAGAGCTTGGATCCTATTTTTCTGAAGAGAATTTGGAAACCGGATATTTTCATAGGTGCCTTTACTGAATCTCTTATTGACCTAATTTCATGGCATTTAATTGTTTGAAAAAATATGCTTTCAGAGAACGTCGTATCCATTACAAGACCGGAACTAATTACGAAACCAATCCGACTCCTGTACAGCCCGTCTGGGTTCATTTTGGTCTCGACACGGTGACTTGATATTAATTATGTGCCCCTGAGGATCAATGAGCTGGCGCTGACTTGTTCGGTTAGGTTAAGGCTGACCTCACTAAAAGTTAGTTAAGTCAACTCAGGGTCAATCATGATTCTCACAGTGTCACATTAAATACCATCCCCTGTTCAGCTGGTCCCGATTTTGAATCCAATATCTCGTCATGCTCAGAGTTACTGTCACAATGGACTGTGAGATGGAATTTCACTACTATCCCGCCGACACGCAGTCCTGTGTGTTCAAAATAAGAAGTTATTCGTATACAACGGAGGATATGAAAATTATTTGGGACAAACCTGGACCTTTTCTTATTGATTCGAGCGACCACAACTTTGACGTTAAACTAGACAAAATGGAAACATTAGAGGTGGCGGAAGCAGAGGGTCTTGTCGACGATGATTATAGTTCAGTGAATACGCATATCTCAATAAATTAATTTAAATACATAATAACATTATTCCATAAATTCATTTTATTTTTAGAGGAAATCTACGCTGTTCTCCAATTTCAAATATCGGCCCGAAGGAAACTCAGTTATCATTTAATCCAGACTTATCTTCCGAGTGCGTTCTTTATCATCATTACATGGCTGTCCTATCTGGTACCGGCAACAATGGTCGAGGCGCGAATTGGAATTAGTATGACAACACTTCTCACGTTGACATCCATGTTTTCTTCCGTCCGGTAAGATGAAGCATCGACAATCGATATAAAAAATTCATCGGAATTGTTTTAAACCCGCAACCGGCTTTTTGACTCACCGAGGCGAATTTGTTAAATTTCAGAGAAAATACGCCTATCGTGAGTTACGTCAAAGCCATTGATATTTGGATGGTGGCTTGCATCTTCTTCGTCTTCATAACGCTTTTAGAGTTCACACTTCTGACATGGCGTCGGCATTTGAAAAGAAGTGAACGTGACGAGGAATCCTCTCAAATCCCCGCGGAGCTTGCGGAGGTCAGAATTCAACGACTAAAGTGCTACTAGTCACATTCCAAATATATATTAAAATTGAGACTTCTTGCAGGTTGAAAAATCTTCTGTGACATTGGCGGCCAGTGGTGGCCAGGCTGAAGGCATGGAATTGGAAGATCTGAGTGTTAATAGAAATCAGGAACACCCTCAGCGACGATTTTTGATTGATTTCTACTTACTCCAATTTACGGAAGCGGATATTGAGAAATATGGATTCTTTGCCTTCTCACTTCTATTCGTATTCTTTAATATTGTTTATTGGCCCTGGCTCCTCATCTCCTCCAAATATTTTGAATGGAACGTTGATTCCACGTACAACCAAGATTAGCATAAATTGTTTCCACTTCAATATTAGTACTTTAGCTTATTTTATTGGTTATGGAAAATGAAATTCAAAACTTAATTAGGTACCTAGGGACTAAACTCGTTGCACGCGAAATAAATATAATACATCGCACAAACGTTATATTTTGTCATAGTCATCAAATATTCCAGTCCAGATGTAATTTGCTAATTGAGTGGTCAGGTAATATACCATGGTACCTACTACAGTATATTTGAGTAGGGATACCTAAAATGCGCACCAGACTAACATTTAACATAGTAAGGTACGTACTCACAGCCTTAAAACAAAACACGGCGTACGTGGATGTCATCAGGTTCAGGATTTCATGTTGTTAAGCAATTTTTCTACATTACATATCGCATTAGTGTAATTACTATTTCCCGACAGCAAAATAGATTAGCATCTCACCACATATTTATCTGCATATTACATTTGCACGTAGAATTAATGTTTCCGACATGGACCTTTTAATTAATCTTAATACATCCTGTCAGTCAAGCCGAAATGTACCCGTTAACGCAAACATCAACTATGGGTAACTGCGCTCCGGACTTTCACCGTGGAGAAATTTCGTAAGCACAGAGAACAGAGGACAGATACAGCACAGCCTGCCATACTGCCATTATAGAGCCAATGAACATTTTCACTCGTGTTATGTGATCTGGATCTGCAGTACATATCCTGGATATTGTCATTGAGAGGGTCGTAATCATTCATACATCACTAATTACGCGAGTCAATTTGTTTATTTGTTTCCAGTATTTTCTAAATATTTTGACTAGAATTTAAGCACGCGTGCAGAATAGCGAATACCAGAACTACTAGTGACATACAAGTTTGTAAATCGCAGAAAAAGTTCAGCAGGTTCAGGTTCTGCTACATAAAACATTTCAGTATGTGGATTAATCAACAACTACTCTGCTGCAGCCTGTTAATTACCAGGTAATTTGTAATAATCTTGTTTATCTATTACTGCTGTGCGGAACTGGGGATAGAAGTAAGTATTCTGTTGATTGAAAGCTTGACAAATGCAGCATTGAAGCGCCAGCGGTCACAGGACGAAAGTCTCGAAGAAGCCGAAGGTTATTCGCTATTCGGAAATACCGAGGAATTTAAAACTACGGAATCAGTAATGATTGAGACGTTCACCGCTAATACAACCTCAGCAACGGAAACTGCGGAACCAAAGAAAGCTGGGAAAAAATCAATTAGGAAAATAGAACTGCCAAAGGATTACAACAAACTGCAAGTCCCAACGATAAAAAATCTTAATTTTGAAGTTGCAGTGAAGAAAATGCCACAATATTTCCAAGATTTGGTAGCTACTCTTAGTAGTAAAATGGATTTGGGAAGTATTTTCTTGTCTAAATTCGGTGACACGCCATTGGGCATTAGTGTTGATGTCCAAGTTCGGAATGTCAGGAGTGTAGATGAAATCAAGGAGGTACCTTATCGGATGCAATTATGTATATTAAGATTAGGTATCGATCAGAAAATGCATAATCTCTTTCAATTTCCAGGAAATCACCGTGGAGCTGGACTTTATTGCAATGTGGCTGGATTATATTCTGTTCTTGGAAAATGATAACGATTTTGACGTATTTAACATTATTAACGACAACATCACAGAAGGTCTAAAGAGTTTGGATCCGAGTTTTCTTAATCTAATTTGGAAACCTGATATATTCATAGGTGATGAGATGTGTATTATTTTGTCATAATTGCATAATTGCCAAATTATAATTTATCAATTATTTAAAAAAAAATTAAATCATTCAGAAAATGTTGTTTCGATATCAAGACCAGAGCTAATTACTAAACCATTCAGGCTGCTCTACAGTCCGGCAGGATATATCATTTTCTCAACACGGTAACCATTCTTAATCAATATCAAGTTATGTATAAGTGTAATAATAAGTTACCCGAAATCTTATAACTTTTACGTGGTAATAATTCATATTACTCAACTTACCTTTAAGCGTCAGCTTTAGAATTTATTTGAATATCCTTGTATTGTTTCAGTGTAACAGTGCGAATGGACTGTAAAATGGAATTTTACTATTACCCTGCTGATACACAAACATGCATATTCCGAATCAGAAGCTGTGAGTTTAAAAATCTTGTCAATCAAATCATGAATTTTGCAACTTTAAAAACCAGCATTAATTCGTAATTCCTCTATTGACACGCTTCTCCACCGATATACGTAGATTCATACACGACAAAAGACGTAGATATCGAATGGGATACACCAGGACCGTCACTTCTTGACCGAAATGAACATAACTTCGATGTGAAGCTTGATATTTTGAAATCTATTGACTTTGTTGAATCAGAAGGACTTCTAGATTCAAATTACAGTTCCGAAATTACTTTAAAAAATAGTACAAATATTCGGTTACACTACAGGTTAAGGAAAACGAAAATATGTATTTAATTTAGGTGAAACGTATAAGATTCTCCAATTTAAGATCTCTGGTCGGAGGAAGATGAGTTACCACCTGATTCAAACTTATCTTCCAAGCAGCTTCTTTATCGTAATTACTTGGATGACATTCTTGATCCCGGCTACCATGGTCGAGGCTCGGATTGGAATTAGTATGACCACGTTACTCACTTTGACCTCCATGTTTGCATCCGTCAGGTAATAACGGCAACCAGGACTTTTGCACCATCCTGCAGATACTTCACATTTACAGTTGCGAGGTGCAAAGAAATGACCACAGAATGATTTGTTTTATTTATTGTAGGGAAAATGCACCAACTGTGAGCTATATGTGAAGGCAATAGACATTTGGATGGTCGTATGCATTTTCTTTGTGTTTCTTACTCTATTTGAATTTACATTAATAACATGGCGGAGGCATCTGCAAGCTACGCCAGTAGCAACACCGACGACTCCAATGGATGACGAAGAAATTGCAGAGGGCTTACCCCTCAAGAGCGACACAGTGGCCGTAGACGTACGTGCATAAATTACGTAATTTTCTCGATAATTAATAGACAAATCCGTATCTGTAAGACAGTTTACTTTAACATTGATAGCTGGACTTGATTGGGACTGGAAACGGGGACGGTGAGAATCTTTCAGCAATAGGGACTGCACGTACAAAACTTTGCGACCTTTACCTATCAGTAAAACACGAGTCTCGAACTCAAACTGAGGCCTGGCTACCGTTCATAATCAAACGAATTCAGGAGAAGGACATTGAAAAATATGGATTCAGAACTTTCTCAGTACTGTTCATCGTCTTCAATTGCGTGTACTGGCCATGGCTTATGCTAGCTTCCTCCTATTACGACTGGGAGGTTGACAGTACTTTCAATATTTAAGCAAAGTTCAACACGAGCCTGCAGGTTCCTATACTATAGGTCAGTGTTCTTGTGTGTAGTGTGAATATGTACACAAATTAAGAACAGTTCTCATTACATTAATTCTTGCTGAACGTAGAGTGGTTAGCTTTAGCCCTCATCCATGGGAAAAGCGTACGCCCCGACACAATGTTAATCATATGGAGATTTTTTTTAAAAAATTGCTATCCCGTTAGTGGTTTTGAAAAATCTGTTTGTCCCATAAAACACGACAGCCCGATTGACCGGCAAACTTTGTCAGCTCATTTACGAACCGATCAGTTGAAACTTTTTTCATATACTCCTTAGTCAGCAGTGCGATGCTGATTCTCGTCAAAATTCCAGAATAATATCGCACGAATTTTTGAAAAATCGTCAACCAAAAACGCCCTTGTCACCCAGGGCCAAGCGTGCGTACACGACACAACGTTAATTTTCTGGAGAATTTTTTTTTTGCTGGCCCGTGTCGGGGTTTTAAAAATCTGTGCTTCCCCTAAAAACGACAGCCTGATTCACCGGTTTCCACTAAACTTTGTCGGCTTATTTAGCAACCGATTAGTCCGAAACTTTCTACATGTACTCTTTGGAAAATTTTGCGATGCTGGTTTTTGCCAAAATTTCAAAATAATTTTCCGCCAATTTTTAAGAAATCATCAAATTAGACCAAAAACGACCAAAATTCAAACTCGGCAGACAGATTGACCGGTTGCTACAAAACTTTGTCGGCTTATTTACAAACCGATTAGTCCGAAACGTGATTAATGTGCTCTTTGGAGAACTGCGCAATGTTGGCTTTTGCCATTTTAAAATAATTTTCCGCCAATTTTTAAAAAATCATAAATAAGCAGATCTATATGTTGAGAAAACGTTAAAGGTAAGCCCAGTGGCACAGTGTGCATAATGCTCGCAGCGATTTTGGCGAGTTTTTAAAGAGGCGGGGTTTTAAAACGGCAGTTTTCTCAAAATTTGCTAATGGGGCATGGGATATATCAATCGAGAAAGTATTGTAACGGAAATTCTGTGGATCCAGCGCCTTATCATCAACCTGAACTATTCCTTAATACCTATACCACCGTGAGCTTTGTCTAGATGGTGACTGTCCTAGTATTTACCTAATCGTATACCGAGTCAGCACTGACGCGTGCCAGCTACCGCGCCAGCGATCTCGAGCCGAATTTTTTGCACAATTAAATTCATTGGTTGCATTTTCAAGTTTCGTGTTCTAGTTTACTTGTGGAAAGAAGAGGCCTTCCTTAGTTAAAACGGTACCACTTTTGAACCGAGTGCACAGCATATTTGTAGAATAATTGTTTCAATGGTCAATTCAGTGAAGTCAGTCGTAGTCGTTCTAGCTCGACCCTGATCTACCAGTAACTAATATTGTAAAGAACAATAATAGACTTATTAAACCGAGAGAATAGGTAAGTAATGCTAATGAATTTAAATAGTAATGCCAAGCCCCAGCCCAGCCTAATGCCTTTACGAAAGCGAAAACAGTGACAGGACGGCCGCATAGGGCTAGGTATTGGACAAACTCTTTGGACAAACAGGACGGATAGCAGAATAGCACATAGCTAAAGAGCATGAGTTTTGCTCCAGGAGAAGCTAGAACGGGCTTCTAATTATATAGTGCAAAAAAGAGGCCTATCTCGATGGAGCCAGGTTGGCCGAGTGGTCTAAGGCGTTGGACTTAAGTTCCAATCCTCAAACGAGGGCGTGGGTTCGAACCCCACACCTGGCAAAAATTTTTTGTTCTTTTTTTATAATAATAGCATTATGTTAATTTTACAATTTCCTTATGTGTATCGTAAGTTTTTCAATCCACAATTTTTTATAAATGATCAGGTAGGAAGTAGTTCTTCCCGTGTTTGTTCATTTTATAGTTGTATTGTCATTATTTGCACATAACCTTTTTCGTGCTTGAAATATCTCGTTATCAGCACAATGCTGTTCAACTTACGTAATACCTATGTATTTTGAATTGTTGTAAACCAATAATGTTTAATGCTAAAATTAGCGTTTGTGTCAAGGTCTTGAGTTGACCTACGACAGTATTATGTGAGTACTAATACAGGCGAAAATCTGACGATTTTCGAAAATAGCCATTCTGAGATTTAAAAATTCAGTAAGCTAACATTGTCAATTAAGTTATGTAAGAGCGCGTAAAATTACGTTATTCATTACAGTTTGTATATCTTTTTTTGTGTGTGTAGCTTTGGTACATTAGATTGATGCTGGAAGTAAAATATCCTAAATTTGAATTGCGTATTGAGTCAATTGCAAAGTATAAATATTCTAAGGTTTAAGGTAGGTACCTATACAATATATAAAACCCTTTATTCAGACTTCCACTCATTAACTTATTTAATAACAGATTTATAAATATGCTTACAAATTATAGGATTGTATATGTTAGGATCAGAGCCCGAAAACGACCAATGCCCGAAAAGTATATGAAATATTGAGAATCATTCCAAATCGATTTCAGGGTAACCTAACCTAACCTAGACACATAAATCTAAGGTGTATTGGTTAGGTTAGGTTTGTGCGTAACATTTCCCCAAGCAATTTTGATCTTCAATATTATGGAATTTTTAGTAACTCAGAGAACACGCCAACTTAATTTAACATGTATGTAATATATGTAATATATGCTGTACTTGTGTTGACATGTTATGTTAAGTTCAGAAATAATTAATACAAGGCTTAACCGATCTGAGAAT
>JAQFYT010001868.1:0-14666 GCA_034694925.1 Ceratophysella denticulata | reverse complement strand
CTCCCTAACTCCTGACTGACTCTGCCGCCTCTGATGGAAAGCGGGAGAACAGATGCCCTTTTAGGTTCCTCTTAATGACTTCTGTGTCTAGCAGAGACTGCGTAAGACTGCCTCGCAGAAGGAGCTGATGGGGTAATAAGACTCAAATTATAATGTATAATTGGTTATTATAATTCAAACTAATGGGATATCCGGAAGGCACTACGAATAACGAACTACAGATATTATGCAGATAATAAGTAGGAATAGTCAGCCTCTGGTTATAATCCCGTGCACTAGGCGAGCAGCGTCAAGGGCTCAGAAAATACGGAAACTATTCCATAAGGAAATGTATAAAACGCGGGGTTGAAAAATTAGTAGTTCGTATTAGTATTCAGCCACAAGCTCTCGTGCTCTAAATTTTTGTCATTTAGAACATTTTACTGTGAAAGTCGTGCTCTGTAAAAAATATTATTGTAATCTTCTGTGGGGTCTCTAGACTAACTAGTCTCTTTGCTACAGGAGGTATTAACCGAAATGAGGATTGAATAAATTCGTTTTGTCTCGAGGCATTTTTTGGTCTTAAATGCAGAATAATTATTGTTCCAACTTTTTCCCTAGCTGAGCGCAGGTAAAAGGTAGACCTTCGTGTAGTCTCGAGGGTAATTAAATAATACCGACTTGAGACTTTACCTTTCATTTTTCATCATACTTAAATTTATTTAATTCTTGGCGAACTCACCTAAATTCAAATTACACCGTTAGCCACGCTTTATCTAGCACACAACATCCCGCTTGGAGTCTAATTTACACTCATGTCTTGCCTTGTGAATGGTGAATGCGGAGATCATAGAACGTGATAACATCAATCGTTTAGTAACAGTCCTTACGTTTGAAGTGAGATGGGTTACGTAAGTTTAATTATGGAGTCACGCAGTTCTTATTTGATGTACCTGAGAGGGTGACATTTGCAAAATTTGTGTTCTGTGGTTTATGCAGATGAAGGTTGACCGTATCAATATCAATCATACTCTCAAGTCACAATTAAATTAAATGCTCTTCTGCAGCGTCATTTTCGTATTCTACTTTCACTTTGCCATTCCCATACGCTTATTCTTGTAGTGCATTCCATTGACTCGGCGCGTTTGCAGTGACGTTAGATTTAGAATACGTAATAAGCCGTCTTATGTTGCTTGACACTAAAATCTTAGTACTGAATTACAAGCTCATATTGCAGAATTTCGATTGCAAATTGTCTTGAATAGACACTCTCTATATCGTGTAAAGCATGAAACATCGAATAGAATTTCAGTTTTTGTCAAAATACACAAAATAGTGCCTTATTTACGGTAAATTGAAACTTGCAACAGTGAACCCTGTGCTGTTCTAGAATGATAAGAAAATTGAAAGACACATTTGAGCGAGTTTATAATACATGGAAGCAGACTGTTCTCAAACTCAACTTGGCTTGCCGTTGACTGATAATTTCCCTTGCACAAACTTTCATAGAGTTTAACGTTTTCTACCCTCCTAGAATATTAGACGGCTAAGGAAGCTTGGGTCTCCTTACTATTATCCTTTTGTCCTCAACTGGTTGGTATATAGTAAACTCAGTCACTACATTTTAATTTGCTGATTCAAGAGATGACTTTGTCGTTTTGGTCTATTTTTCCGACTTCTTCTCAAACCATCGCTCTGATTCAATTCAACCCGAAGAAGGAGGGTTCACCAGTTTTAGGGACCTCAAAACTGCTGCTCCTTCGAGCTTCAATGCTCTCCTTAATTACTCATTTATATCATTAGCCCATATTGAATTTTGTAGTATGTATTCATGGGTCGACGGGCTGGCAATGCCATCGTTGGTATTTTGGGAAATTTGAGAAAGCAGGACTTTTGAATTCATATGCATGGGAAATCAGGAACAAGCTCAAAGCTACTACACTTTTGCTACTCAAGTCAATCGGAGAAATCTTGAGCTGCTCTGCTTATGTACCTCCAATGTCTTGAATCGGAGGATGATAAACGGTTTCGCTCCATTTCCCTTCCTATTGAACTCCGCCAAGGCGTGTAGGAGGAGTAGGTACGGGCTTATCTCGAAGAGACGAGGGGATAAGAAATTAGTGGATTGGGAGGAGGCGGATGGAGATAAGAAAATGACATTTTAGGAATTAGATGGATGGATTAGGCCCCGGCATTGAATGGAGGAGAGATGACAATCAGGATCTCATTCTTGGACTAATAATAACAAGGAGAGGAACAATGGGCAAATAATAGAGATAGACACCTGACGACGAACGACGACGACGTTGCTCTGCTCCATAATTCCGTCCCAACAATGGAAGATGAGTAAGTATAACTCTCGGCTCGGAGTCTGCAAAGTAAATACAAACTAATGGTCCCCTGGCATCATGGGGACATCCGATGCAGTTTGAAGCCCAAGATAGAACAAAACAATAGAATTCAATGAACTCTTCTTCCTCGTGCAAAAAATACAAATGCCTGTACGACGCGAAGCGTATCGAACAACAACGCTGAGCAAGCGGCTCTTGCAAAAATTACTCGTGGACTTTGGGCTTGTATTTCATCTGACTAGACCCAAGTGCTACCGGAGTTTCGTATTACGTTGTAGTTAGGTACTACATGCGATCCACGTTACAATTTCCGTGTAGACAATGTCAATGACAGTAGGATTATTAAGTTACGTGCAATCATTTGTTGCTCGGGCTTTTGTTGAATTCCTTATGTGTAACAGTGCGTTTAGGATGGATACGCCGAGGATATACGTAGAATATCTATCGTCCGTATATCAAGCCATATCCATACAGCAAAGGCAGATTTGGATAATGTTCATGAGCTCTGAAACTTGGCTCAGGCGACAATCCGCGATGTACGTACATCGTGCGTTCTGCTCAACTTCACGTGTCGAGTAATTACGGATTTAGTACAACTAATTATGGTGATAAATTATTTCCATAGGACATAGGACAATCTTAACTCTGATATGCAAAATTATAACTTAAACTTAGATACAAAATGCACAACGCTTAAAAATTTTAAAAGCTTTGAAACCGTTTGATTCGTTGATAAATTATAAAATTAATATCACATTCCGCATACGTTTATTTCGTTTACCTACGATAAACTATTTAATCGACTCAATATTTCCCAAACAAGCAAATTCTTGAGGGTTGCGGATTGGATTGGTACAATATGTAAACAATCTTAATTGGAAGCGATCAATTAAGCGTAAACTGGGCACCACGCACCCAGAATGCTTAATGAAGTTATTATTGGGATGAAGACCAGGAGGAATTTAAATTAAAAACCCTTCACAATCACAATGTGATGTTGATGGATTATTAAAACCTACAGGACATTTCAACACTTTATTGACAGGAAGATATATTCAAAGCTCAGTTTGTTATCCCCAATCGATATGAAATGTAGAATAAACACTACTCACAAAGTCCATTATGGGAGAAGGTGAAGAAAAGGAAATCAGTGTTATTGTCTCGGAATGGCGTTGAGTTGAGAGCATGTGGGTGGGTGAGCGGCTCCATAAGACGCTCACAAGTGTAAGTGGCGTGTCAAGGGAGAAAAAAATGAAGGTAAATGGAACATTGTAATAAAATGTAATGGATGATTGAGAGAATTGGACACTTCAGGTCCCACCTTCCTATGTACTACGTCCATTCGTCCAGCCTTCACCTTTGGCTGTAAGAACATTAGCGTTTATAATTCCAAATACACTTTTTTCTTGCATCTCGTCGCGTCGGCCCTGACTTGGCAGGCATTCATCTTCCCTTCTGTCTTGTCGTCGTCCTCGTAATTCTAATTTTTTAACCATCTCTCCCCTGGCTTGATTAATCGCCAATGTCATCTCACGCTCATACTGTATTCTCATCTCCTCAACTTCATCTTAATCAAATCCGCTATTCTTCTTCCTTCTCAAGATTAAGATTAGCCTCTGCGAAACATTGAGTACGCATTGGCATTGGCTCGTCTAGCTGAGACTTCATCAACATCTCTGCCATCGGCGGGTGTTATTTCGATAATGTTTATAATGTACTCGTATTTGCATACGATTGAAGCATTTCTGATGATTCTACGAGTATTCTCCTAATATCTGCAATTATATGCATTTATCAACACTAAGTACATATACAGGTTTACAACAGACGTTAAGCAACAGACGTAAATATTTCGAATGGCAGATTGTAGCATTCCTGCAGTATGATCGTAATTTTCCGATTTCCGGTACTAAGTACGTATTGTCATGTTACCTGCCGAATATCTGTCACTTTGCCCAAGGTGCATGAATGAAATCCCAGGAACTCGTTTGAAAACTGAGAAACAGAGTAAAAATTGTTTGGAATGTGATTCAGTGATGAGTTTAGGCCAAGAAGACCTCGTTAAGAAACAAAATATCAGCAAATGGACGCCTCGGGACGACACTCTTTTCTTTTCTGCATCCCTCCACTTCACTACGCACTAATAGGCAGTAACAGGACCTGACAATCATAGCGAATCACCAAATTGGTCCAGATGACTGAGACAGTAGTGGACTAACTGTTCTAAATTAATGAGTTATGGGAGATGTAGTCGAGGACGCGGAGATGGTTCCCACTTCCTTATCACGTAGGCAATCTCGCCAAAGTTGCCTTAAACAACTCGTCACCTCACTGAATGAATAATTGGCTCTGGCACCATCCAGCATCCCAGCCAGTTTCCTAATTAAATACTTCAGCTCCGACCAAAGCCCTCCGTTGATTTTTTTCTTGGTTGCGAAGTTCAAATGAACTGGATTCGGAAGAGGAGCGACATATAAAGTTTTCCAACAATTTAATTTCTTGTGGAACCACTTTAATATCCTTCATTCATTTTGTCTCCCCTGCATGGCATTCTGCATGGTAGGTAGGTAGGTACTTCTCAGCAGCGGCGGTCTGTATAACTTTGGTTCATAGAGAAAACTTATCTAAAATTCATTTCGTTGTTTTCCAAGTGCCGTCCATCACTCATTCCCTCACTCAAGTCACTTCTTCATCTGCTCCTTCATGAATATCCCAGAGTCTCCTTCATTTACTTCCTGCATTCATTGAAAAATCAGAGAACGAAAGTGGAATTGGCTGAGACTGAGACTGACAATGAGTCTTGGAATTTGGAATACCTAAGAGTTTTATATGTATGTATGTATGTATACTCAAGAAAAAGAGCCCTGGCCTGCCTGGAGGAGTCTCTGTGTTAATTGAATGCATTGCATATCTGCGAAGTGGAAAAAAGTGAAATTAATTGTGTGTCATGAAACTTTATAAAATTAATTAAGCTTCGGCCCTGGGTTCCTCGCTTGCTCCCAGAGAACGAGATAATTAAGTGTACGAAATGGGACTGGGTACAGCAGGGGATGGCATGGCCGTAAAGCCTGAGTTTTTTTTACCCCTTTTGTTTTTACGGAATCCTGCAAGGATTTATAACTCAAAACCTAGTCCCAGTTACCCAGTCAGGAATCACGGCTTTTTATAATTTCTCTCAAAAGAGAACTTGAGGTACTATAAATAGTAGAGAAAGTCATTGAGAGAGATAAGATGACGTGTGAGACACAGAAGGCATCATCACGCATTCATTCATCTCTCCTGTCTCGGAATTTAAGAGCTTCTAAATAAAACTTTATTCCAACCAACATGGTCTGCCCCAACTCCAATTCTTAATCAAGGTTTAATTATTCATGGGAACAAAGACGAAGGCTTTCGCCCAAACCCAGATTTAAAGCTTTCTGCACATTGAATCTTTTATAGCGTTCCAAATCTAAGCAACTCTGGGTTTCTTGGGTTTATTCTGCAATTCTCAAAGTTCAGCATTGTCCATGTTCCACTCAACAGTATATTATTGTCAAGCAGTGCATTAATGTGTTTTGTTATTTACCAGGCCAGGACCTGTGTATTTAGAAATCGAATACAATTTTGCTTCCAATTTGGAGTTCAATTTCATCCATAAGGTCTCCACTGTTCCTATGATGAGCATTATGCAGAAAAAAAACATGGACATCTCGAATTCAACATTGTATTACACCTTGGCCTGAGTTAAGCACCGAGTATTAGTTTCCCACGGCAATTCTATATTGAAAAGTACCTATGTGTGTACTCTAGACATGGTGAAATGTTAGCAACAATGCAGGTTCGAATTTTCTTGTCACAATTAGGTCATTTCTCCGCCTACCCCTATTATTAGACCATCAAAAGGCCTTTTGCTGTCCTTCCTTTTTCAGTGCTGTTCTTTTTACCGGGTGTTCAACACCCATATCCTCCGGTGTGAAAAGAATGCGCGTAGGCGGCTTTGAAGAGGAAATGGGGAGCCTTATAGGTATGTGTACTTCTTCAGTTCTATTATTCACTGTCTATGATGGAAAAGACAAAATGAGACTTTAGTGCCGTACCTCTGTCGCTCTTTTGAATTCCTAATGACAGGCCTTTGTCTAATCACAAGTCACATTATCTTTTACGTCTATGTTCCTTGACTCCAGGGTACAGTGGTGGAAGTACTTGGTCTTCGAATCCAAAACAGGATATATAACCATACGTATCCAGACGTATATTGTAGATAAGCCGCAATAATTTATGTTAATTATTTTCGAAATGTTAACCTAATCTGCATGGCGGTACTTAATAACATTTATTGACATTGACCAAGCCTGAAAATAGCATTTAGCACGTTTGCTGCAGGGGTCTTAAGTATTTCTTGTTTCCAGCACGATATTGTCGTCGAAGCGGAAAGTACGCATTCAAGCACTAAGTCTAGATCTCGAGTGTCGAGCAGAGCAACGCTGAAAAAATATTAAAATTTTGTTCCATCAAGCGGTTACATAAAATACAGGGTGATGGAGAGTTCGGCCGTAGAGGGCATATGTAATAAGTATTTTCTTCAATACCACAACCTGTAGACACCCGCAACAGTACGCTGTAAGGTTTCCGGTAGGCAAATAGTCAGCATAGAGTGCCGCAAAGCAAGTTGTAAATCTAAATGTTTAAAGCATTTAAAAGGATTTCCATAAGTATTCTTGATACGCCCTGTATGAGGATGAATAAAATTATACAACGGTCTGAATCCCCTTCCTCTTCGTTTGCATGGAGTTCTTTTCTTAGTTTTGATGTCATCAACGTTGATTCATTCCTCCATTCGTCTCTTTTCTTCTCGGAGGCCTGAAGAGGGTAAAAAAGTTTAATCTAAACTTTTGATAATCCAATTGCATGGCACTTGTCGTCCTTCTTCGTCTCCTCGAGCCCTTTTGGAGCCAAGAACTGAAGGCCCAGCCTTCTCTCGACACAGACCAGGAAAATGAAAGGGGAGTGAACCGAAAAAAAGTGTTGTTCAAGTACACGATTCTCAAGTGTGAGATTTTGTCACTTCTTTCTTTCAAATGTCATCTCATTGTTGGGATCTTCCTCTTGCTCGTGCTTTTTTTTATATTTCAAATCCTCCCTTTGCCTTGTCCAGGTGTCCTTCTATCTCTCCCTTACTCTGTCTGTCCTCTGTCTCTCCGCCTTCCAAATAAATTATTATTATTTATTTCGAGCCTTATTGTTGAGCTTAAGCAGCTTTGGTTTTTACTGGAACATACGCTATGCAAAGGCTCTGTGTTAATTCAACCCCCTGATTGCTATGACATGCTTTCTCCAATCTGATCTTAGCTCCTTTTGAAAAATCAAAAAAAAACTGGGCTTATCGGGTTCCTAAGTACTTCGACATTGGGATTTCACTTTGTTATCTTAAATAGACATGGACTTTAATCTCTCCTCTAATCTGATTAAAAGTGATTGTAATTGGATTATAGTGAATCAGAACGATTTGCCACGTTTATTTCCAAGTGACAGAACAAAAGATGCAATATTTCCTATAAGCACATTCTAATAAGTCTGGAATTTATGTTGACAAGGAATGGAATTAGTGCTGGCTCGTGCAAGGATTTGTGATTGAGCCTATTTATAGGGACAGTATGGAGGAGACTGTCCATAGGTGAACAATGGTTGACTTCTTCGGGTGTGCTTGAACTTGGACGAAACCAAGCCTTGGAATATTTGTGTACACATAATTGAATTACGCTGCGGTTTTCAATTGTTAGTCATAATTCACCTATAACAACTTTGTCGTGCCCAAGCTGTGTACTTGGGTGGATAAAAAAAATTTAGTTCTGGTAACTGTCGTTGGTTGTATAAATTCATACGGAATCATGCGGTAAAGGGTATATTCATGGGTTCCTTAATGCTACTCGTATTTGTTGAAATGCAGTTTGATTTCGATGAAATTCAATGCTAAGGATTTACCCTAGAACTAAGTCAGGAGGAGATGATTGATGCAGTGACATTCTTTGGCTCGCTTAATTCCCTCCAAAATCCTTAATTTGCAATTAATGATCCTTGGATTAAGGAAGATTGATTGGTCTGAAAATTGAGGTTTAGTGTTGGTTGAGTTCAAAAAAAGAGAATCCAATTATACACGGGGATCTACTACAGCACGGTAGAGCACATTCCAATAAAAACGCAACCTGTTTTTCACTAACTCATTTTCTGTTCTTCTGTGAAAATGTGGGTAGTGCCCTGGTTTGATGAAACACGACATTATTTTAGTTTTTTTTTTCTTATTTTTATAGTCTTCTGTAAGCACTTCTGTGTAACACTTTGGTGTTGATTAAATGAGTAGTCGCTGCGAACTGTAAATGTTATTTTCTTTATAATTCCTATTCTATGTACCTGAGCAATGTCGCATGTATTTTTCAATTTTATTCGACTGCTGTACAAGTTATGTGAATTACCATCGTTTATCTAAATTCGCAAGCAAAGGCTAACTGTTAGCATTGTTTGAGCCCAGCAGTCAGGGTTTAGTGGTGAAGAATTAATGCTCAATTATTTGGTCATATTGCTCTCTACTTCCTGACGTGGAATGTTCAAAATATTTAATAGCATTCACACGTGTTAAATTATCATATGAGCATTAAGATTTACGATACAGAAATGCGCATTTTTCCACTTGTAAATGTCCTTAACGTACCACGCATTTCTATGTCAATGGCTCAGTTTTATAGCAACTGAGGAAAAACAAGACAATGCTTGAATGTTTTCCCCTTCTTTAGCTAGTTGGTATTTTTTGGCAAAAAAAAATCCATTGGAATGTTTTAGCACTCCGTGATATTTCTCTTTTGCAGACTTGGAATTCTATTTAACTGTTTAAGCGCTCCGCTTAAGAGTATGAAATAAAATGCTCATAAAACTCCGGTTTACTAAAATTCCGTAGTATGAGCATGAGCACGGATGAACTATACGTTATGTGTGATATGGTGTAGTTATATTATTAGATTTGAATTTTGAATTGCAGGGCTATGCAATACGCAATACGCAAACCTAATATAATAAAAACGAAAAGTTTCAAGCTTACAATTAGATTCATTCAATTCTATTCATATTTCTGGGTTCGTACTGTCGACATTCACATGATTACCATATCAATTGATGAGACATTCAATTTGGTTGGCGATTTCGGCGTTGAGATGTAGGCAAGTACTTTCACTCTGTCTTGGAATACAGGATTATGTCGCATACTGTAGATGTCGGGTATTTTTACACGCTCTGCTGAACACTACCGTTCGTTCCCATCATGAATAGGCATTAGGCAAAATAATTAAGCCATGCATCACACCACGAAGATCAGAATTGTACCCGCACCCATGATTAATCTAAAACAGGAAAGGGATTACTAAGTTCAGGATTGATGAATCTGCCTACATATATTCAAAATACGAGCTTAAGCAATTAATTCATTTCCAAGGAATAAAACTTGATAAATTGAATTAAAGCTTAAAGCACGGTTATTATCCCGCGGTATATTTTACTGTGAACTCGGTTTATATGCACCGATAAACATTTTATGAGCACTTTTCCAGTTCGAAGGAGGGAGTGAGCATTTGGATTGTACTTGAATTATGGTCCTTCTATTGTCAAAATAAGCAGAATGTTTAAATATATGGCTAAACTTCTCCCTTGTCGAATATTATTATGCAGATGTTGGTTCGGAACTGAAGGCTTTTTTTCTTTAAATCGAACCAAAAGAGATTCTTGAAAAATGCTTCTGCCTGCCCTGTTTTCTTCGAGGGCAAGAAACTTTGTGTGTGTGTGTCTCAGGAAAAGTTATGTTGGGGGTACGTGAGTATGTTGATATGTTTAAGTGCGTATGAATGTAGTGGAGTAATGGGCAGGAGACTCCTCTAACCTCTCTCCGAATCCCGGAGCAGAATTGACTGCATGATTCCGTTTTAAGTTTTTCCAGTGCCGAAAAAGGAGAGTGTTGTAATATAATGTAATGTTCTATTCCACTCCGCTAGAGTTGAAAAGAAGACGAAGAAAAAAAAAGTCATAAAATTCCTTAGGCCCTGACTTAAATCCGAGAAAAACGGGCCCCTAGTCAATTCCCGTCCACCAAAAAAGCCCGACCTCGTCCTCTTCTACTGTACTGCGTTCTGCGCAAAAAGGAAAAGTGAAAATTGCTCATGTAATTTTTATTCTAAAGGTGTAAATACTTACATGCTCCTGAGACCGAAGAAATAACACTCGGGCACTTCCACACTCCTGGAACCAGAACTAGGCCAGTCAGTCCCTGTACAAAAGTGCTAAATTTTGCATTGGGTCCCCAACCGCTTCCGTGTAGGTAGCAGTCTTGGCCAAGGTGGGATCGGAGAGTGAGATTCCTTGGGATGTGGGAACAAAAGACTGGGACGTGTGTGGTTGTAAATATCTGTTGGGGTTACTTCATTTTCTCTCATTATGTATTCATGTAATTTCCATGTAGTCTCAGGCTTCTAGTCTGCATCTGTAGCCTATTTGTTTCCATTGACTCTGATACCCAGTAACCCATCTACGGGATTTGTTTTACAGGAAAGTGGAGCGTTTTTGCTATAGAACTGCATTAGACTTGATAAATGCATTGTGTTTGTACCTTCCTGGTATAGTACATGGTACATCGATACACTGTGCGTACACTGTGGCCTTTTGCTCTGGTAAAGAACAATCAAAATTGCCTTTGCTGCTTCGTTTTTTCCATTACCTCTTCCTCATGAGAAACACATGCTCTTCTCATGGGGTTATTAATACTCTATTCAATATCCATGGGAATTGGTTCAGAGTGGAGTGGTGTGGGTGGATGAAAGCCTTTCAGATTTGATTACTTTCCCTCTGCATATTAAGGCGTATTAGAGTTCAGGAGATCCCCGGCCTTTGGAAATCTAATTTGAATATAGAGGCACTGAGCCATAGGGATCAATCCGTCTTCTAATGAAATATTACATGTTCTGCCTGCCCAATCTACGCTTTTTCCTCAGCAAAACGTGTAGAATACAATATAGAATATTCATACTATATCTCAGTTGCAATTCTAATTAAAACTGTACCTGGAGCACCAGCCATGGCCAAAGCCTAAACCATGATACAGGAAGCCAGGGAGAAGATGATACAATACGCGGAATAGACAAACAATTCAAACAGACAATGGGAAGAAGAATGCTGTTTGTCTCTGTTTTATTATCCGTTGAGTCAACAAGAGTTTAAGTTTAGCACTATTTATAAAAGTTCTTATACGTTCTGGGAATTTTTCTTTTTATGCTCATCCCTATACTACGGTAGATTGCGGTGGAAAACATCAGTTTTACGTTATTCTATGTCTCAAAAACTCATAATTCACAAGTCGGACTGTCAGTCCTGGTCGAGGTATCATCATGATGATCATTATTAAATAACACGAAAACAGAAGGCATTAACGATGTTCCCTAGCCCAGCTTACATTACAAAGGTGGACACGAACTCCCATTGTACTACTCACCAGCTCTTCAATCAGTTCAACTTGAAAAAATCCTAGAATACGGAGCATATAAAAAAATCTGCCTGCAACGTGGTTTTGAATTGGTTGTACTTGAGCCACTGCACTCCCCTATTACCTACTTCCCCACACCTTGCATGTTTTTTGGCGAAGAAAATCTCATCTTGACTGAGTTTAAAGACTCTTGTTCCTATTTTTTGTATAATCAATACAAGATACAAGAAGCATCTCCTTCTATCTGCCCCGTGAGAGAATTTCCCACGAATGACCCAGTCTCTCTGCGTCTACCACTGTACTGTACCCTGTACCATGAACGTGGAAGATCTGCTGTCTGGTTTACCTTCTATCTTCGATGCGGTTACACACATGCATTATTTAGGTAGGATTCCTGATGTGCGTTACCTGAACCAGAGGCATTAAAACCCATTTACAGAAATTACTGTACACAGTATTCAATCCAGGCTATGCTGTGCTAGTACAACCAGGTTTCTGGGTATTGAGTCTGTTCAAATAAGTAGTTTATGTAAAGCTAAGATGCCAATTCAAAATTCCTATGAAGTAATAATAGAGTAGATGGGAGCAGTAGAGAAGAGAAGCGTAATTCATTGTTGATTTTCGTGCACACGGAAAAGAAATTGGAAATTGGCCTGGAGTCAATGATTACTCAGTCAAGCCCATGAACCTCAATGCGTTATTATGATAGGATCTCCTGTATACTCTAATTCATGCGTGCCACACAGAATTCCAAAGGAGATTCATTTTTCTCTTCATCTGGATTCTTCTCCAGAGACATATAATCAAAAATCAAATAGAGGAGCAACAATGCAGATTAGCGCACACAAATCTGATTCAGCTCCACGTATTCTAATTTATAATCAAACATCATTCTCAAATCCACTTGCTACACAGTTCGGTGGATATGGCTACCTACTTGTAGACCATGTCGCGTACTCAATTTAATAAAAACAGGGAAAAGGAAGAAACACTCACTAATTTACTTGTACTGTGGATATTGCTCTAGCTCACGGCAGTCCACGCAAGGGTTTTCTGACAAACTAGTTTAGTTCAGTTAATAATTTGGGAACAAATGCGTTTCAAATCCCAATCCCAGTAAGTACAGGCTGGTTCTTATTTACGAGTTGGTACCATGGCAAAACATTAAAACAAAAAATGAATATTGAAGGGAACGTGAGCCTGTTCCACGCCCAGGAATAATTGGGACAGAGACTAAAGTCATAATGTCTTCCCTGGTTTCAAAATCTGAAGCTGTTTTTCTTAGAAATGTATAAAATTGAAATCGACACTGACATATTGTGACATGGATTAGGAAGGAGTACAGATAACACGAAAAGACACAAATGTTTGCACTGTAATTCGAAACTCAGGACGACACTCGCTCTACTTTCTGGGCGAGCGGAGTAATAAAAAATGAAGGAAATGAATTAGGACGATGACATTCATGACGGGCAAATGAGAATGAACGATAAAATAAAACTAACGCTACTATACCAGGTTGAAAATGGTTAATGAGGAGCTGCTGAAAACTACCCAGATCACATATCCCATTACAGTATACTTCCTTATGTTATTTTCCCCACGCATGCATGTCCTGTGAAGAGTCGTGTTGTTTCTTATTAACGCGATCATGCTTGACAAGCGTACGAAAAAAAAACATTAAATGCCAAAATCGCTTTTTGCAGATAAAAAAGTTCAGGCGGCAAAATAGGACAGAAAGCTTCTTTTTTAAGCCAGTAGACTAATTTACGGTAAAGTCGAGTTGAAGCAGAATGAAGGTCTTATTCTGTTGTACCTTATATAAGTATGCATGCAAAGCTTTGCTTTTCTTGTGTGGTTTGAGGTTTAGCTTCGTTATCCCTACCATTGTGATTCCTCAAGTTATGATCCTGCTGATCATCATGTACCGATCCTATGCAGGAAGCTTTGTAGGATGAAGCTTCGAGTTATTTTCAAAAGATAAGCAAAATGAAGTTCAAGTTCTTTCCTCGTGACACACGACTCTTAATATTTTTACCCTATAATTACTTGTAGACTCAAGTCAGTTGAGTTCAGTTCATCAGGATACGAAGTGAGGGCCTTGCTGAGTCGATACATATACTTACCTCCGTTTTTCGGTATCATTAAAATCCTAATGAATGGCTTTATAATAAATATTAAACAAAGGAAAGCAGGTTCTCGGACTCCGTATTTTGGCCCTACCCTTTGCACAAGAACAATGACGTTATAATCATACACAATTTATTTAGTATTACAAACCTAATGAATGATTTTATTTGTTGTTTTACAGGTAAGAGAAAATTGTTGGAGTTCATTCTAGTATTCACAGACCGGTAAAGAAATCATCACGCCCTGCTCTGGTTTGTTCTAATGTAATCAAAACGAGAGCGCTCTGAATTGACGAGAACCGAGCCGAGATGTACAGTTCATAACTAATTACGAAGCTTTCCATGTAATCACATCTGACTAATCTAAGAGTGAACTTCCTGCTTCGCAAATAATGAAGAAGTTTGTAATTAATAATAGAGAGAGTGGGGTTCATGATCTGTCCCAACCCCGAGATCACAAGTGTGCACCTGCACCGTATCCCAACGTGGTTCTTCATATAACGCAATTAGGCTTTAGTTGAAGCTAAATTATTTCACAATTCAATCTTAGTAACTATTCATTATCTGTAGTATATTAAACTTGCTTGACACAAAATTCAAACTAGTTACATTTTACATTTCGGGAGATCTTGATGACGCTGAGTAGATATGGATATTAATTTTGGTTTGCCTTTACGGTTACGGTAAAGTACACAGCGCATACAGTATTTA
>JAQFYT010001867.1:0-14668 GCA_034694925.1 Ceratophysella denticulata | reverse complement strand
CACATTCACGAAATTTCGTGAAAATCCGCATTTCACGACATGAAAGTGACAATATTCATCAAGTATACAATAGGCGTTACGAATTCGCTTAGAAACATGGTACATGACGCACAAAACAGAGCGCACGTAACACATAGGATAAAACATGGCACGTACAAAACTATGCTCTATAGGGCTAGTTTCTGGTTAATTAGGTAGGTCAGTTGAACCTTACATGTAACATATGTAGTTGAATTTAGCCTGACATGTTTTCTACTTTGCAAAACATATTTGGTGCTAGATTGTTATATGTTTAGTCCGCTACGTGATGTACTTTCATTCGAATCAATATTTTTCTGACCTAATTTCAACAAGTTTTGCCTTAAATTTTGACAAGTTTTGACTTAGGGCAAAACTTGTTGAAATTAGGTCAGAAAAATATTGATCGGTAATATTTCAGTTTCGTTCATTGATTTTATTGAAATGAATTACCTACGTTATTTATGCAAAGAAAGGTCTCGGTAGGTTAGATTAAGTGTATTCAGGTTAGGTTTAAAAAGCCGAATACAAATGGAAATGTCGTTTTTTCTTAGCCTAAAACTTGTCAAAAAGTTTGGGGCAAAACTTGTTTAAATTAGGGCACATTGACAGCCCTTTATTTCTTCGCTGCAGCAATTCTTGCAATCATCACATATCACACCAATTATGGTGAAAAATTAAAATACGGAACAAAGGTATTTAACTACTACCTATGCTTTTGTTTAAACACAAGTCCACCTTAAGAGAAACCTAAAAGGAGCTCAGTTCCAACTCTCACCGCCAGGTTGACATAGTCTTAATTAATTAATTGCGGGCGAACAAAATTATTCTAAATTACGCGGATCCTTCACTTTGTAGATATCACGTATAAGCTCATATTACTTTTTATTTCAGGTTATTTGGTTGAGTCGTTTTCGAATGAATATGGTACCGTAGTGAAGTGGCCATGCTAATACCATTGGCATAATTATTCTGCGGTCGTAATTATTTTGCTGTAATTCAACCATTTAGTTTTAGCTGACGCGCATCCTTCAGTTTTTCGAGAATGCATTAAGCTTAATTTAGCAAGTTTTCCTGTTTCGATTCATTGATTGGGGGCAAAGTTAATGGTTTCGAGCTGGACCCTAATTTTCATGGGTTAAATCTCCCTTTACATTACCCTTAAGTCCGCCAATATCAAATTTTTTTGGTTATATGGATGACCGTAACATGCGGAATTAGAGCTTGCGTGGCAGGACACCGCAAATCTTCCGTTCCCTGGGGAAATTGGCGGACCGTCTATTCCGCCCTCTGGTCCTCATAATAGGGAATTAGTTTCAGATGGGACTTTCTTCATGTCTCAATGCACAGTGTGCAGAATCTGAACTCAAGTACCAAACCATACTTCGTCATGTACATCCAACGTCCCATAAGCTCAACAGATAGATTTAGTTTTCAATCTTAAATTAAAATATCAGGCATCTGCCTCAATTCCACGTACACCCGTTCTGCCGACCAAACGGAAGATTTTGGGCTCAGGAGCACAAAAAAAATCCGCTGTGTCTATTTCTCTCACTCTCACGCTACACTCTGCCTTCAGTTGCTTCGACGACGTTGTCCTGCTTTGACCTTTTCGCCTAAGGTAAGTTCTAAGTTCCAAGTTCTCAGGACACAGGAAATTCCATGGGCGTTCCAGCTAATAATCATAAGCAATAAAGACCAACTTTGTAATTCACTTGGGTACTCTTGACCTCTGTTCCACAGACACTTCTTGACGAAGGAGGACACGGTAGGCCGAACGCCAACAAACCCCCAAACACACATCAACCTGGAGCTACACAAGTAGCCGAACTCGGACGGATTTAACGGGAATACAGTACTGTGAGTTGTATTTTGTATTATACAATATGTTTTATGTATTTATAGTGTCTGAACTCATAGAAAATAGATTCGAGGAAAGGTCAGGGTGATGTAGGAGGTTTGCGTTCTTCATCCGGTCTCAATTTTTACCTGACATATGGACAAGGTGACGTGCCGGCCTTGGCCATATGCTCCATGCTCAGGCATTACAGCAGATCACAGACAGTGTTTCGCATTGTTTCTACATGATTTAATGGGCATGGGGTGTTCAGTTAGGTCAAGTTTTTATGCATGCCTGTATTCCTTGTGCAATTTGATTGAAATTTGGCTGATTTTTATTGAAAATTGTTGATTGTATTCGGATATCGGAAGGTGATTTGATTTTGAATTTTAGAAATTATATTCGGGGCACCGGTTCGACGCAGCCGGGTCAAACCTTGGCTTTGTTTCACATTTGATATTATTGCGTTTGTTTTGTGTTTTGATAGTGATTATACTTCTCGTTAAAGTACATAGTACATATGTTGGTACATCAGTCATTTGTTGTTTGTCATTCCAATATCCTCATAATAAATCCCATACTGCATACTGTGCATCTAATCATTTAATTAACCTCGTTATGGTTAGGTATTTAATATTCTGCGTATCAAATCCAGCGTTTCATATTGGGTACATTGTAATTAATTAACTAATGTCACGGTTGCCGGTAAAGTATTTGAAGTTTGTATTCAAGAATTTTCAACGAGATCGATAACGAGTAAAATCAAAAATTGTAGATTGTTCTGATTCTGAGTCTGAGGACCTATTTATTTTTATTATGAATTATGAAACTTTCCACTTTTGGAATTGACATAAAAACTCACTTTCTTTTTTTATGTTGTGTATTTTATTTTGTATTGTATGTTTGGTTAGGGTTAGATAGTCTATGATAAAATTCTTATTATGCATTCATAGGTACCTATCAACAATAAATACTTTCAGTTACAAATTTTAAATCGAGTTTAAATAGTTATTATTTTATAATCCAATTTCCAATTCATTTGCCGGCAAGCAGGTACCACTACCGGTTTTATTGAATGCATTTCTCTTAATTGAAATAAACGAAAACTTACATCGTTAACGAGTTACAAATAAAAAAAAACGAATAAATTTATTTTACTTGTTGTAATTTAGATTTTGGTCAATTTTAGCACAGCACAGTTGACAGTGCTGCTGCTTACTATGTGTTTCCATTATCATCAGTAAACGACAAACGACGCAAGATTTTTCGCTCTGGTTTCTATTTCCGATTTTGTCTCTAAATCTAAATCTACGTATTACAACTTAGTGAAGACCTGTACCTTACCCAAATCTTATTTTTGTCGATATGTAACCTATGTTATGTAACCTCGATATGTAATCCTTCTTTTGTGTCGTATTTGCTGGGATTGGCCCGTGGGATTTTCTATATTGTGAACCGTCCAGTCCAGTCCAGTGTCTATACTGCATTGTTAATTGTTATGGTCAGTTTGTCAAGTCAGCATTCAATATTTACTTTTACATGGCACGGTACATGGTCCACCGTATTATATTAGCAATTGGAAAAGTCAAAGTGTGTTGGTTACGTACAGAAATGCATAGGTAGATGCATTTTATTCCTCACAGCTCACAGCAGTCAATTTTTATTGTTCGTATTCCTATTCCTATGTAGGCTGTAGGCTTGAAAAGAAGCTAAGTCTAAGTACATGTATTGGTTCGTGCTAGGGCTATGTACTGTGACTTTGAAACATTCCAAATTCCAATTGACTAACTGTGTTTTTATTTCGGACGGCCAGTAGTGATGAGTTGAGTTGTTGATGCCGTAGGCAAAAGAAAATGTTAAAATTACATCTGATTTTCTGTTTGCTACTTCTGTAGTGGTCACACTCGACTTTTTACAGTTACGTTTCGATCATTACATTCGAATTGGAAGGAAGGCATTAGGTAGCATCTAGCATCGTTTTGGAAGGTTTTGAAAACCCAATGGTTTAAGTTGAAGGCTGACAAGTCGGTATTGCACTTTGCACTGGAAAATACGAGTCTAGGACATTATAGCTGTTTTATTGCATTTGGCTCAATTTTCTGGTTTACTGAATTCTTAGATTGGCTATAATTTGATTCGTGTGTATTTCTCGTGTTTATTTATGTGTGTATTTCCAAGTCAAAAGTTCAGAGGTCAATAGCTCGTTTTGGGTCGATTCAAATTCATAATTAGATTTTCAGTTATAATTGTCAAAATTGGATAAAACGAAGAATCAGATTCGGATTTTTTGGCTTATAAATAGCATCTATATAACCTCCAGATCGAGAACTCAAATTAAATCATACTCGTGCTGTCTGACAGTTGCCATTCCATATTGTGGATTTTGGAAATTAGTTAATGTCTGGTTTGTGCATCACGCGTCGCGTAATGAATTACGTGGATCCGATTTTATGACATATTTTTTCAATGGTCGATCGTCGTCGCGTCAGACCAGACTTCGACCTCAAAATATCGTAAAAGCTGACTTGCTGACTTGAGCTCTCGTCGGCATTGAATTGACATAAGGCCTGACACACCTTTCCTTTACTCTGCAATCCTGTGTACAAACCTGCAATGCATTTTTACTGAAAAGAATAAGTAGTAGCACAAACACAATGACAGCGGAAAGGAATGTTGAATAGTTGAATGTCTTCGGATTACCATAGAATAATGAAACAAAAAAATGAGAACCGTTAACTGCGTGCAGTTTCCCAGCCGGAGTATTGAGTCAAGTGTCAGTCTGGTATCTCTTGACTTCATATAGCTTCGTCTGACTAGTCAGTCTGAAGTCTGAATTACGAATTTCGTCATGCCAAAGCTCCGATAATTCTGGTCTGAGGTCTGACCTATGTATCTATTGCATTTACATATTATGGCATGCGGTATATACATAAAGTAGTGTTTTAATATGAGAAATTTGATACAACGCAGAAACGGTGCGTATCATTTTATTAAATTGATTGATTGATTAAATCACATAACGTAATTGACAGCACAGGTGTATGTAATATGTAATGAGAGATACCGGTCCGTGCCTGAGAGTTAAAGTTAAGCAATAAGTGTTTTAAAGTTAACTTAAAAGCTTTAATCATTTCTGCGTGTTAGTTTCTCGTTTCAAGGTTGCTGTTGCTGGCAATAATGCAGAGGAGGTTAATAGAGCCATTCACCATATACTGTGTGCCATGGAATATACCATAATACCATATGCCTTGTCAGCGTATTGATTTATCAAGTTAGGGGGGATGAGTGCTTGGATGTGGATGAGTGGTTTAAATTATTTATTTTTACCTAAAAAAACTGTTGCTCCAGCGTACCTAACACCCTATGGGAATGGGAACTAAGAGCTAAAGGACGATTTCTTGGAGTTTCACACTTCCCATGCTATGATTTCATGCATAATTGTTCACTCACTCAGAGTGCGAATTGATGCAATTTTCATATATGTATTGTATGCTATATGTGATGAAGCTGGTTTAAGTGCAAGGCGTGTGATTATCTTTCTCACTTTTTAAAAGCCTTTTGGTTCGGGTCAGGTCAGGTCAGGTCGAGCTCACAATCAGTTCAGATAGCAGCCGAGCCGTATCGACTGAACATTAAACCTGAAACCTGACTCGAGCTTTCGCATTAGTCATAAGTAGCTTTACCCGGATCTTTGGATAGAATCGGTTGCGTCGAGGTTTTTCGGTATGTGCAAATTCGACCTAGCGTAATGGCATTTTCCCAGCGCGATATTTACCTAGAACGGCGGTACGATAGTGATCATATGCGACATCATGCCTGCGTTCAATGTCCTGTCCTGGGATGAGCCTTAACGCTTAAAACAATAAATAATGCTATATTTTTGACACAAGACACAACATGTTGAATTCTAATATTAACCGGGGCTAAACGTCCGCGAGAATATACTCGTGATACCAATGCATAGCATCCTTTTCTTTTCTTGATGGAATTTGCTTGGGTTTGGGCTTATGGTAAGGGGACGAACACATCCTTTAATTATTATCTTTTGACCAAAGCTGGATGACTGCTGACGAAGCAAGAGTCGAAAAGGTCCCCTGTTCCTCTCTATTAATCGTTTGATTCATTTATAAAGCACGAGAAGTACATAAGTAGTACATAGTTGGATATGGCTTCATATCCGTTTTTGGCTCAATAGGGTTTCGTTGTTCTTGACTTCCTTCTTGTTGTATGTAGTCAAATTGAGAGTTCCCCTCGTCATATGTACTGTCTCTACATAGATTATTGGTTCCTGTTAATTGTGATAAAATGTAGCATGTTCGTATATGGACGGTTTCAGTTTTTTATGAGAATTACTCAAGTGACTTTGCACGGCATACGGCATGTTTGCACTGTGTCATTTGAAATTGACATTACGAAGGTTTAGGATTAACTTATGAATGAATGAGATGAGATATTGGCTCTTCGCTCGCAATTTTAGTTTTCTTAGCGCAATTTTAGGTTTTTTAAAGTATATATTACACGGTATGCATGCAAGTTCCAATCAGCTTATTTGAACGAATTTAGAATGCGGACAACGGTTGAGAAGAACTGCATAATTGCCGAACGACCCGGTGCTGAGCTGAATCACATGCAGAAACGAGTACTTATACTGTACTTTGTAATACTGTACCTGATTACATATTCATTTATATTTATATGAAGCCCTAGCTTACTCCGACCTGTCGTGTTACCTGTACTTGTAACCATGGAATCGAAAATCGAAGTCTCTTGGATGTCCACCGAAACCTTTTAGACAAAGCTAATTAAGGATGTATTTTTGCTGGGAATAAAGATGAGATTATTTGCCTCTGCAAAGCGACTTTGTTCTCTGTCTCAACCTGACTTTGACTTCCCGGTGGGTATTGGATGCATACATACATAGATATTTATAGATTTTCTATGGGGTTGTTCCACGTGTTTTGTATAAGTTCTAAGTAGGCGGATTCATTTTGCTGGAGCTTTGCGAACTTTGGTTTCTATGTAATGCTGAACCTGCTAGCTAGCTTGAATAGAGCACATTTTTCATTAAATTCTCCAGCTTCGAGATGGAAAAGATTTGTCTTAGCTCAGTTCCGTATCCATGGTTTCCCTCCTACTTCAGATTTCCACGTGAACCAGCTATTATAAGACTTCGATTTCGAGACAAGCTATAGACTATTGTTCGGATTTTTTTTAGTGAACTTCGAAATCCTATGTAATGTATCTGTATTTCATCACCTACACTCGACACGTTTATGAAATACCCAGTTCCGGTGCAGTACATTGCTTAGAATATGATATGATATATGATCCATGGTCTCCATTCAGAAAGTCTAGGTGATGAATGACGGTTTCTACATTATGGTGATGATACATCATGTAATAATTTTTTTCTAGAGTTACTGTAACGACTCGGCTCAGGAAAATGGACCCAGGGCCCTCTTCATCCCAGGTACTGACGGACTTCCATGAGCCTTCACAACACGAACAACACGACATGCAGTAAGTTCAATTCAAAATATTCAAATTATTTCAGCAATCCTTTAAAATAATTGTATATGCTATATATATATTCAATTCAGGCATCGTTGTCGGTATCAAGCTCACAATTTTAATGTCCGTAACGTAACGTGATACTCGAAGACGGCGTACCGGCTCAAATTCCTTGTAATTAACAATAATGAAATAGCGTCTTATGTCTTATTTATTACGGAGGAAGTGTAACACGATATATCGTACATAGGGAGGCTCATATTCGAGTTCGAGGAATTAGTTAGGCAATAAATTATCGGACAAGTCAAAGCTTAAGATCGGTTCGGGTTACGAATTTGTTTCGTACAATGGTTAATTGGTTATGTATAACAGGTAAATGCTAGCGTCTTGATCAAAGCGCATAAAATTTAGCATTGCGCACTAGAGATCATTGACGGAAGTATTGTTATTTTAGTGAGTTCATAATACAGATAGGTCGTAGTTTGTTATCTATGTATTGCTATTGAATACGGATGTCAGTACCAGTACCAATTTCAAAGTCTAGTACTTGTGTACACTAAGAAATATTCAAATCCAACGAAGGGTGTTCCCTGGACTTGGAAGTCAAAGAACTCGTTAAACGAAACAGACGCATTTACACTATGTCGACGTTAAAATATTCTTATTGTCATGTGGAACACGTCAGACGAGCCTGGCTCCTGTCATTCCACAGATTAGCGTCTTTTTCTCGACTTTCTTGTTTGAATATGAGACGATATGGCGTGGACGATAAGATTGAACAAGTCTCAGAGTCTATAGGCATTAAGTACATTGAAATTGAAATGATCTTCAACTATGCGTTTAATCGTTTTTTGTATATTTAATTTGAACTCGACTTTGAAAATCGAGTCGATAATCGACGCATAAATGTAAATTCTAATTTTTCGTATTTTATGACGCTTCGCAATAACAAATAACGATGTAAGTATAGAAGATCCAGGCGACAAATTCGATATTGCCTGAGGCCCAAGAAGCCGGCTGATTTATATCTCGACTCGATTAGTCAACCAACGTCAAATAACTTGCTTGCGTTGGAATTTAATTCAGTGTGCTGCAACAACGCTGAGATGAACTTGATTGTTGTTTCGAAGGACGCCTTGTATTCCTAATTCCTACATATGTACATAAAACGTGTATGCCTGCTGAAACTTTAAATTTTATTACGGGTTACGATTACGAGCCATTGCAAACCTTGCATTGCACATTTTACAGGGTCCATTCTACTATACCGTGGAAAATAGGCCCATGAGAACAGCAAAAACTGTGTGCGAATCTCTATGAATACTACTTGAATATCCACTTGAATATCCACTTTTAGCTTGGCTAGGGTTTGGATTTCTCGCTTCTCGTACGACTTTCCTGATAAATAAGTTTCATACGCTACGCAGTTTATATGTACTTACAGTAAAGTACTTAATCAGTTTTAAAATAAAATTATTACCTCGTGTACAATGTACAATTTGGAAGCTCATGTGCATTATCGGTATCCCTGAGCAGTAGTCACAGCATAGATAGGTACATGAGTAGATTAGGGTTCGAACTATACTGTGTTCGAGATTACGATTACATCAACACTACTGGTTCATTTCATATGTGCTCAAGCAAATACAAAGTCTGCTCTGATCGGACAGTTGTTAGGTGACGTGACGATAGGATACCTACAGGATTTGGCTTTGGCTGTACATTTGCAGGGAAGCTGTAAAAAATGACGTGGAAGTACACGTACAGCTCATGCCCTGCCCAGTAATGGACGCATACATTCTATACATAATGCTTGTTCGCTACAGTGCAAAATGTAGTCCAGGGTATGACGCTACCGTTCGTAATGACAATGACCTATCAAACGCTTAACGTTTGAAAACTGAATACTATGTGCATGAAGTTAGTTTAGGAATTTCATTTTGGTTTGGGCATACCTAGATACAATTAGATTGATTCAATATATTTCCTTGTTCACTAGGTATGACGAAGCGTTTCCAGCTTTACCACCAAATCCATCTGGACCAAATTCTGGTCCAACATCGGGTCTGAGCTCGCCAAGTGCGTCCTCAAAATGGTCCCAAAAAATGCGTATTGGGTCAAACATCGTGACCAGTGTCTTCAACATTCCTTTCGAAGAACGAAGTGATCGAGGTCATGGGGATCGCTTCGGTGAGATGGATGCTCTCAAGGCATGTGCCGAGATTACGAAACAAACTGAAGCACATATTGAGTTGTCCAGCTCTGCCAGGGATCAATCCCTGACCTTCCTCGTCACCGGGAAACAAGTGAGTGTGGGCTATTGGAATCTGGAAACTGATCTTTTTACGGGTTATTTTATTACATGATGTATTGATTGTTTGTTTGTTTTTCTAGACTAGCGTCTTAGCCGCTAAGCGTGAAATTTTGGCACGCTTCCAAACCCAAGCTCAAGTTACTGTTTCAATTCCAAAGGAACATCATCGTTTCCTCCTCGGATCCAAGGGAGCCAACTTGACTGAATTGGAAAGAGTGAGTTGTTGCTGATTTTTATTTGTTAGATTTTGTTTTAAAATTAGGATTTTAAGCTTTTTAATATTTATAAATTAATTTCTGTTCAAATCATAGGCTACGGCTACTAAAGTTAGTATTCCACGTCCAAATGATGAGTCGAACATGGTGACCGTGACGGGAACACGTGAAGGAATTGAGAAGGCCGTCCATGAGATTCGCTTGATTTCTGACAAGCAGTCCAAGAATGCTTCGGAGAAAGTTAATATTCCGAAGAAATATCATGCTTTCATTTGTGGACCTCACAATGATCGAGTGAAGCAATTGGAGACTGACTACAATGTACGGGTCAATATTCCACCACCGTCAGTCATGAAAGATGATATTCATATTAGCGGTGAGAAGGAGGGTGTGGCTAAAGTTGTGGAAATCATCAACAAGGAAAACGCTGAATACGTGAGTTATTCATTGTTTGACATTAAATATACAGATCCAGGTCAGATATGTGCGTTTCCAGCTTAATCCAATATATTTTATTGTTGTTTCACAACAGAAACGCTATGGTACTGTTTCTGTCGAAGTTGGTAAAGCTCAACATAAGTACGTCATTGGGCCCAAGAGAAATACAATCAATGAGATTTTAGCCAAGACCGGAGTTTCCGTTGAAATGCCGCCCAGTGACTCCGCTTCCGAAACCATTACGCTCCGTGGACCGTCTGAAGCACTTGGAAATGCCTTAACGTTGGTCTACGAAAAAGCCAACAGTGTGACTACAAGAATTGTGGAGGCTCCTGACTGGATTCATAAGTACATTGTGGGGAAGAAGGGTACAAATATTCGGAACATCACGGCTAATTATCCAAAGGTTTGTGAAAAATATATAATATACCTTACTCCCGACTCAGGCTACACATTGCACGAATGCAGAAATATGAAATATTCAAATTGAAATCCATGTGTCCTTTTTCAGGCTCATGTTGAAATTAAAGACAATCAAATCGTAATTGAAGGACCATCTGAGGAAGTGAATCCGATTACTCAAGAACTTGAAGCTTGTGTGGCTGATCTTCTGAATAATAAGTCATTCAAGGAAATCCAAGTCGATCCAAAGTATCATAAGCACATCATTGGAAAGGCTGGAGCTAATGGTGAGTACAGAAATAGGGCTCAATATTTTCCTGCCCTAATTTAAACAAACTGGTTTTGCCCTAAGCCAAAATCGGTATTTTCAGGTCGTTCATTGATTATTGATTTTATTGAAATTAGTTACGTAATTTATGCTAAGAAATGTCAGGATAGGTTAGATTAAGTGTATTCATGTTAGGTTAGGTTTAAAAAGCCGAATACAGATGAAAACGTCGTTTTTCTTAGGACAAAAGTTGTCAAAAAGTTTAGGGCAAAACTTGTTTAAATTAGGGCACTTAAATTGACACTCCAGAAATAGCTAAAGATTTAGTCTTGAAAACCGACAACATTTACTGAATTCACATTGTGTTGTAGTAAATCGACTTCGTGATGAAACTGGAGTTATCATTTCCGTCAAAGATGTGAATTCATCTACGATTCATTTGGAAGGCTCAAAGGCTGGTGTAGAAACTGCGGCCGAACGTTTATTGGAACAAGTTTCAAAATTGGAGAATGAAATGGAAAAAGACTTAGTTATTGAGCATAGATTTCATGGAAATATCATTGGAACTAAAGGAGAGAAAATCCGTGAAATCCGTGATCGATTCAACCAGGTAAGCTGTGAGCTATTTCTTTGACTATTTATTCAGTGTAACACACTTAGCTTAGCACTACTAACGTAATTACATTAATTTTCCCAGGTGCAAATAAACTTCCCAGCTCCTGGTGAGAAGCGTGATGTAGTGACCGTGCGCGGTCCAAAAGAAGATGTTGACCAATGTGCTCGTTATATGACGGTTCTCTACAAGGAAATGTTGGAGAATTCCTTCCAAATTAAAGTCCCGGTCTTCCCACAAACATATACTCTCGTCGTGGGTAAAGGTAATAAGAATATTCGTCAAATTCGTGAGGACACGAATGTCCGCATTGAGTTGCCACCGTTTGACGAAAGGAAAGCCAAAACTGAGGCCGAGATCATTCTGATCACCGGGAAAAAGGAGAACTGTGAACAGGCTCGAGATAAGATTCTTGAACTTCAGGGTAGCCTGGTACGTTTTAAATATTTATTTTTAATTCTCTTATTGAATTTAAAATTGTACGTTAATGAATTTGTAATTTCAGGCCAATGTCACTGAAATTGACGTCATGATTCCAGCCAAGTTTCATAACATTCTGATTGGAGCTGGTGGAAAGATGGTTCAATCTATTTCCGAAGATTGTGGAGGAGTTCAAATTAAATTCCCTGATGCAAAATCTAAATCTGATCGTGTGATTTTGATTGGACCGTCTGATGATGTTGTCAAGGCCAGAGAAATTCTTTTGGGTAAGATACCAATAAGTATAAGAATTTTGTACCTAACCTAATTTTCTTGCGTTTGAGCTACAATTAGAATTAATTGAACGTAATTTTATTCAGACTTGAGCCGTGAGAAGGAACAAAATAGCTTCGTTGAAACAGTGGAAGCTAAAATTCATCAACATAAATTTTTAATTGGGAAAAATCATTCAAATATTCGAAAGGTAATTTGAGTAATTCATAGTTTTTAATTAATTAATATTAGGTCTTATGCACGTTATATATTTTAATATTTTGTGTAAAGATCCGTGACGCAACTGGTGTTCGCGTTATTTTCCCGATGGAAGGTGATGTTAATCCTGAATTGATCACCATTTTGGGAAAGAAGGAGGGAGTAGCCGAGGCTAAGAAACAGCTTTTGGAAGTACGTTACTTACTTATTTCTTAAATTAATTTTACCAAATTCAAAATTCAAGGTTTCTCTGAAGACATGTTTTTATTAACATTGACTATAATTTAGATGTTGAAAGACTTGGACAAAGTGACCGAGTCT
Source organism: Ceratophysella denticulata (assembly GCA_034694925.1). Lineage (NCBI taxonomy): Eukaryota > Metazoa > Arthropoda > Collembola > Poduromorpha > Hypogastruridae > Ceratophysella > Ceratophysella denticulata. The sequence goes on along the minus strand of JAQFYT010001867.1, from coordinate 1,816 downwards.
GAGATGGACGTTGACCCAGAGTATCATCGTCACTTTGTCATTCGACGTGGAGAGGTCTTACGTCAAATCTCAGATGAGCTCGGCGGTGTGGCCATTTCATTCCCAAAAGCTGGGACCACTTCCACTCGGGTTATTCTCAAAGGTATGACCGACTTGGGTTAAATGCCGATGTCTGTGAAGTGCACGCTAAGGTTAAACATTTATTTAAATTATTTTATTCGTTTTTCAGGACCACCAGAGTGCGTTGAGGCTGCTAAGAAGCGAATTGCTTCAATTGTTGAAGATCTTGCTTCACGTATCACTATTGAAGTGATCATTGAGGCCAGACATCATCGTACTATTATGGGAACCAAGGGATCCAAAGTCCAACAAATTCAACAGGATCATTCCGTTGATATTAAGTTTCCGGAAAGACGTTTGGATGATCCAGAGGTAAGCTAATTGCTAACTCGTGATTTGGCCCAAGTTCTGAATTTAATTATGACCAATATACTTTTGATGCTTATTTAGTACGAAGCTGAGCTCAATGAGAACGGAGTTCGTTATGCGGACATTATTTATGTTTCCGGACGTCCAGAAAATTGTGAGAGTGCCAAGGAAGCCCTTTTGGAACAAGTGCCTGTTCGAGTCGAAGTGGAGGTTCCGTTCGAATTGCATCGATTTATTATTGGTAATATACCTTCATTTTGCTGTGTACCGTTGTATTGTCGTTGAAGGTAGCCAATTTCATGTAATTCTTGTTTCTATTACTTGAATAGGTACAAAGGGAAAGGATGTTCGTGAGATGATGCACACGTACGACGTCAATATTACTGTACCTTCATCCGAACAGCACTCCAACACGATTGTGGTATGCTTTCTTGTTCTTTTCACTTTCGGTTTACTGTGCTTACTATACTTCACTTGTACTTGCATGCAAAGTAATAATTTAACCGTATTTTGATGATTCTGTTTGTGTAAATTGTTCTATTGTATATTTCACATTTTATTGAATTTTAACCTTTCGCTGCATACAGGTCTATTTAAGTGTAGCAAGCATGCATATTGTATTTATATTCGTAAAGAAATACATGATGTTATTTATGTTATCCAAGTACCTGAACTTTTATGTCGATATACTTGCGTCTGATATTAATTATTCTTTGCTGTAAAAACCTATTTGGATTTTCGGTACTGATTATTCATATTCTAAACGCTATTTTTACTGGAATTATGTTTACAGATCATGGGATCCCCAAAGAATGCTGCTGCAGCCAAAGAAGCCTTGATTGAGAAACGTGGGGAGCTTGAAGCGGAGAGAGTTCAACGTGAATTGAAATCATTTGAGCTCAAAGTTCAAGTTGATCCAGAATTTCATCCCAAGATTATCGGTAAGCTGAATTTAAACATTTGTCTGTTTTCTCAGATCAGCATAGAAAATAATTATTTATTTTTTTTAAATTCAGGTAAGAAAGGAGCTGTTATCACTGAGATCCGTAAGAAGTATGACGTCAATATCCAATTCCCGTCCAAGGGCGGAGAGGAGGAAGATGACGTGATTACTATCACTGGTTTAGAGGAACAAACCATTGCAGCTCGTGAAGAAATTTTGAGCATTGTCCGAGAAATTGTAAGTCAAATATTCAGCAATTGAGTAAATAATGAAATATATAAACGTGCCATGAGAAAATAGAATCTGCCATGAAAAAGAGCAGTAAAGATTTTAGTCAGGTTAGGTTAGGTTTAAACGTTAGCGGACAAGATTGATCCGTTCTACAGGTTAGGTTAGATTTTTGAAATACCCAAATGACCAACAACTAACCTAACCTTTGGAATT
>JAQFYT010001866.1:0-14668 GCA_034694925.1 Ceratophysella denticulata | reverse complement strand
ACTAATGCTCACCTCCAGCTCCGTACATATAAGTGGGTGGCTGTTGCGGTGCAAAATTCGGGTTTCGTGCAAATATTATATTGTCCAGTTTTTTTTATTCTGAAAATAAGTTATATTAACAACACCGTCGTGTAATGCATATTACTACATTTGACATAGTTCAATTTTTATGTCCGATTATATCTAGCATCTACACACAATTAAATAAATATTTACTCAATAGTTTTGAAAACACTAAGGAAAAGATATAACCTAAAAGGCGTATTTTGGGAGGCACAGATGGACTTTGCGGATAAAATTTGCGACAAGGTTTTCTTTGGAAGAACCTACAAAGAAAACTCACCTGGAAATACTAATAATTACTGCTTTGTCTAATCTAATGTAGCTTTATGAATTGATGGGTTAAATATGTTATACCTATATAAAGTCTAAATCTGTCGGAAACGTACGTTATCTCAATACTGGGTTTTTGGGGTTCATACCTCCTCCAGGCCCGATACAAACATATAAGCGGAACAGTATTTTCAGCTTCGTAGAATTATTTCGCAAAAGAACGTACACAACCAAAGGAAAGTAGAGCTGAAAGAATGGCAGATCGAACAAAAGAAAGTTTTCAAAGTAAAACCATGCAATGGATAAATTGTTTAAGCCAAATGTACAAGTTAGACCTTAAATGGATGCAAAGATGCTTGTACAAGCTTAACCGGGGTTAATGGACGATTATCGTCAAGTCATGTTGAACTCTGTACCTGTGTATAGAGCAATGCCATATGCGAATTTGTGTACAGGTGAGAGTTGTAAACCGTTCTGTTGCATATGAAAGCGTTTATTGACGGGTATTCATGATAGCTGTAACATATGAACTAGTCAGAGGAGAGTAGGTATGTCTGAAGTGCGAGAAGGAATGGAAGAAGGGCCCATCACAGACACCGGCCTCGGTCTTTTTTCCTTTTGGACTCGTAGATGTACGGGTATTCCTCCCTCTACTTGCTGTCATTCAGTGATTATTTCTTTTCTCTTGTCCCCTGTCCCATTCCATACATTCTCGCCTCAGAGCCCATTGCCCCACAATGGACCCAACACACTTTCCTTCGCCTTACTTACTGCCAAGACTCATCCAACACTTTCACTCCTTTCACCGCCTCAGTCGCCTTTCCATGTGGGCCGAGCACTGAGATTCTATGGTCTTTCCTCCACTGATTTGTGATTGCCCAGGGCCTTTACCAGTAAAAGAAAAGCCTATATCTTCCTATGACCTGAAATAAAATATCATTGTTTCTACGGTTATTCAATGTTTCATAATCTAACAAATACTTATCCTAAATCTCTGGAATGTGATGTGACAGCTGGGGTACTCCCATGTGTCAATTCAAGATTTTGTAAATTGCACCGATTTCACAAGTAATTTATGTAGTACGTGTAAGAACTCTTTTTATGTCCTATGAGGAATAACCATGGAATATTCTAACATATGATGGAATTCTAGATTTCGATAATAGGCAAAGCTGAAGCATTTGCTTGGGCTAGAGGGATTACTATTTCAAGCCACCGTTGTGCAACATGTGAAACCATTGCATCAAATTCCAGTTAATAGACTCTAAATAATCTAACAGGATATAAAGACATATAAGTAGAGTTGTGCTGTAATTTGAATTGCATATTCTAACCTACAATAGATGGCATTTAAACTTCTGCATGACGTGTCTGGGATAACGAATAACATGAATTTTATTATTCCAAGACATTACGAAACAGATACGTACTCTTTCACCAAAAAGAAAAACTTATATTTAGCTCTGGGGACTACATTGCTCACGAATCTAATAAAAAGTGAAACATAAGTTTGGTATTTCGTAACCTAATTTGAAAACAAGTTCGAGAGAGAGTCCATTAACACCCGTCTGATCCTTTCATCCCAACTAAGGACTGATGACTCAAAGGCTCAGGAGGGATCTGGAAGCCACAGAATGTGACCTCAGAAAAGTGCAATACTGTTCAGTTGACCTACTGAGCATCTCAATCTGCAGAGAAAGTGCATGTGGAAGCTGAGAGAGTGCGAGAAGTCGATGATTTCTTGACAAGTCCACTGCAGGAATGAAATCCAGTTCTGCAACCCAGTTTGTGTCAACCCACGGCGTCCTCCTTTCTTTCCCAAATGAGAAAATACTGACTCTCGCCAACGTGTGGATGAAAGGCTTTCACCTGACAAAAACTTTCTTTGTAGTTTTCTCCACAGAGAAAATCCAATTGGGATTGGACAGATGCCAGAATTACATTGGTTCTCCATGACAGTCCGGGGTTGTTGAAGAGTTCTTCGTCTTTGTGCCTTCGGTCCTTCTGCAACTGGGATTAAGGCTCTTGTCGACAAAATCGGTGATGCTTTGGGTTGATAGGCACAGGCACAGAAAACTGTAAAAAATCATCTAGAAATGTTGGGTAAATTACAAATGCACTTTATCTAACGGAATATACGCTAAAATTAACTTTTGTCAATTAAAAAATTCGAAATAAACCAAGTATATTTCGTATCCAAAAATTATCCGTCCAATTTTTTAATTTATCTACTAAGTTAGATTAAATTTCTTGGAAATGCGGCATAACTGCATTTGAAAGAACTTTGCCAAACCGGAAATGCAAAGTTTTTCGGCAGCTGTTCAATGAAATTTCCAAAACTCTGCCTAATTAAATCAGTCTAAGTTCGTATTGAAAAAAGTCATCAAAATATAAGTTATTTAGATAAGAAGGTATGTCGTACCAACCGGAAATGGAAGAGTCGGAAAGACACCGATGGAATTGACGAAGGGCGGGGAAGCAGAAAATGAAATTTCCCTACTTTTCCTTTATTGTCAAGAATGCTGAAGTTTTGGGGCGGAGATATGCGAGTGGATGGAGGTGAGGTAGTCCCATGCCTTAGCGATTCCTTATGCACGATTTCCTGGCAGGAGGGATTAAGAGAGTGGAGGAGGGCGGGAGTGGTTGTAGCGGTAGCGGTAGCTGGAGACTTACTGGAGCGGAATGTCATTGGGGGGAAAGACAATTTTTCACTCGACGAGACAATAAAAAAGACAAATTTATTGAGGTCTTTATGGGGGTTTATGAAAGTGCCCAGGTCGGGCAGGAGGCACTAAACTATTGTCCTGGGTCGTTGGAGCTCTCCAGATCAGTCCTTGGCCTAATAAGCCCAGAATACCCCCTCCTCCCCGCCTGTGGAGGTAATATATAATGAGTCTGAAATTCCAAGAGTTACGAACTTCCACAAATAGTTACAGTTACACTCTGTTTAGTTTTTTTACTTCGAGGAACCCTGTGGATTGGATCGCCATTGCCCAAGTCAGTCCCGGAGTTAGTTTCCCATGAAAATGGGGAACAAGTTTTTGGGTGAAGATAAATCCCTTATCTCCTTTCAGAGGAAAATTCACAATGAACTGGTCATTACGGAGGAAAAGGAGAGAGAAAGTCGTTGAATTAGTAGGCTGAGAGAGACATTTGGGCTCGGAGTAGGGTGAAACTATTCCTTTCTTCCACTTTTCACTGGGCTAACTCCCGACGAGCCGAGTTTACTCACCGTCGAGTCCACGTACACGTACACAGTGTTGGTGGTGGGTAGTTTGGGGCGGTGGGCATTAGGAATCACGGCCCATATGGGTTTGAAGACCTTCGGTCGATCTATCTCCCATTATCTCACTATGGCCCGGAACCCGGAGAGGAACCTAAGGTTCTTTTCTTCCACCCCCATTACGACACGTCGGAGCCCCTGCTGGGGACCAAATCCTAAAAACATCATCAACATCCCAAACCCAGGGTCCGGAATGACTTTTTGAATGGGGAATTCTTGCCCATTGATTTTCTCACACGACGTGTGTCTCTTTTCCTCCGTTCTAACACATTCCGGCTTTTTCGTGGCTTCAGTTCTAAAACAAGGATGTAGACGTAACGTGACTACATTATATTGTTAGGGCTTTAGGGTAAATAGGTCGAGCGACACTTCGTAATGATGATTCTGTCTTTATTCTCCGCATCACGAACTGTACAAGTAACCGAGAGTACAGTTTTTTACATAATGTTTGACATTGAAATGTATACAAAAAACCATATGCCTGGTAGCGATTGCGACCAAGAACAAGGAGTTCCGCCGCTTTCTCGTTCAAGGGCTGTACAGACGACAGTTGGGAAATTTTTTAAGTTAATTCTTCACCAGAAGATCGCCAATGGAATAGACTTTAAGCCAAGCCAGGGGTCATATATTATGTCCCACCCCGTAGACCTGACTCAGTTTTGAAACTTTCAAATCTTTACACGCATATACGGACTTATACATAGCTTTCAAGCCGAACTACATAAGGTATATAAATTGGTCTAAGTGTCCACGACGAAATGAACGAATACCATGGGTTGAGTGAGTAGTCATTGTTAAGGAGATCAGTGGTAGGTAGTTGGAAGTAGTGAAAAGAGCTCATTGTGAAATATGGACGCTGAAATGTCCCATTAGGGTTGGGTCGACGTGGGATTAGTGAGCTTACATGGTGGCATTAACTACTTGGATCCAGGCACTACTGGAGGGGTTCATAAAAGCTGGGGTTAAACACTAGTTCGTTCCGATTAATTCATGGAAGACGGCTCTGTCGTATGCATCTAACTCTGAATTGTTCTACGTACTACATACATTCTTTGGGCCTTTGTGTTTTTGGAGTTTCACAATATGGATATTTGAATTATCAGATATAAGGTAGTATTAATTTGCGAAATATTTAATTTTTTGACTGAAATCAGCTCAAAAGTATTGGCCAATCTACGGTTCACAATTTAACCCAAGTTAATGCACATAAATTGCAGAAAATGCATTGAGAAAGTAGCAGGAACATCTTGTACAATGTTATGTATACAGAATCTAAGATGCCGGTCAGATGGACAAGAAACAGTCTGCGGAAAAATCACCACATCATCCCTGTCAAGTGAAAAAACAACTTTTCTTCATCCCCGCGCCTCCCCTATGTACTTACCACACTCTGGCCCTGGAAGCATATGCCGTCTCCGATGTGCTATATTCAGTATTTGAATTCTCTAGTTCCGGCCACGGTCTCTTTATGTATTCCAATATTGGGGGGACGGGTAGAGAAAGTAGTCTTTGACTGTCAGCTTTGTTCTCCCAACTCCGACTTTCCCTCGTTGTGTACGAATAATACAGAAGGAAAGGCTAGGCCAAAAAACAAGACTTCGAAACTCAAACTTGGAACGAAAGGTCTCTCTCTCTCTTTTATTTATACACAACTTTTTTTTTGATTTCACCCCGTTTTTCTTATAGTATATTCCGGAATTTTTGGTAAAAGCCTTTTCCTTCTCAAAATCTAATGCAATTTGTGACTCATACAAATTTGTTTTTTGCTGAGTTTGTCAAAACAGTTTTTCGTGAAGAAAAAGACGACGGTTCTTCTTCCTTTCCTTTGACCCTACCACTTCCTCAAGAAAGAAGAAAAGGCAAAATAAAAAAACTGGGAAATTTTATCTTCCGCCACACCGAAACTTCCATATCCTTTGTATTATTCAGCTCAACTCAGCATCAAGGGAAAGAAAAAGTTTAATTTGAGTTTTAAAAATACGTAAGGTACTAGAGTTAGAAAGTGCATGTATGGGGAAATGAAGCAAATTATGATAACTACCCAAGAAATAGAAGAAGTGGTACGAAGGACCACACATGAATCACCTCATGCAGATTCCACTTACAAACAAGCGAAGGGCCATGGGATAAACGATAAGCGTCTTTTTTGCTTATCCCGCCAAGATACTAGACTCTGCAGTGTCGTGGAAGACCTTTGGTGAGTGGAAAAAAAAGTTTTGTCAAAAAGAAAAAAAATAAACTTTGAAGAAATCCGTCTTCCCTGCCTTCCGTTTGGGGTTCGCTCGTAGTTAACAGTGCAGTGTGCTGAAATTCGTTTATGAACCCTCCAATTCGTTCCTTCACGCCATTTTTTTTCTTCTTCTTCAAGTCAGAAAAGATGAATCGCGATGGTGGTGGCTAGGCATAGTTTTAGAAGAAACTTCATCTTCTTCTTTCCCCCATGAAAACTTTTCGCCTTCGTTACGGAACGCAGACGTCGAAGTAAAACAAATATGAGAGAAAGTGTTACGCGAAGTCAGCCACTATCTTCTTGCTTGATACAGAAGCTGGAAAATATAAAACCGCAAGTATTTCCAGACTCTTGGGCTAAGTACTAGGAGTTGGGTTTAAGTTTGTGAATGTTTCGGTTTGATGATTTCAGACTGGACCCCATGATCTAGGTTTTTACCATATTTGACCTAAATATATCGAGCTTCATGGAATCCAAGTTTATGTTCACGAATCTTGCTGAACTCAACGGTTCCTTTCGTAAATACAATTACACACAATTTTGTTCAAAATATTGAAGCAAAGAGGACACTATAACATTAGCTGCAATAGACACAATTGGTTAAAATCCGAATTTGTGAAACATATATCACAAACGATGGTTAAAAGTAATTAAAGACCTATAATTACGGAAATACATTACGTGAGGCTCGAGGTTTCCTTATGAATGCATAAACACTGGCAACAATTTCGGTATATGATAAGTAATTCCCAAAACTTTCATCAAAAATAGTCGAACAACCTCAGCAAACAAAATTAGTACTAACATCCTTTTAATAGAGCCATAATATATGAAGTTATTTTATATAAACTTACTAACCAGGCCTATTTGTAAAATACCGCAGGAATACAAAGTTCAATAGTTTACTCTCAGCTTTCCTGCGGTAGATGAAGAAAGTGGAGGGTGAATGAACCATCCGCTTGAACCGAAGCGTCTACGTAGAACTAAGATGAAATATTTACTTTGAATTCGACATCACTCTTTTAATTTTCACAACCTGACCTTAGAACCTGTATTCTTTTTCTTTCCTAAATTTTATTCCTTGCAAGCATTAATAAGTGATTCAGATTCACAATGCAAAAAGCATTTACTCCGCTGCAGTTAGTATAGTCCGGAATTTTCCCGTAGCCTTGGTTTATTTATATTCCATTTTTATCGATTCATCCGACAGTTGTTTGATGGCCAGAATCTGTAAGTGATACACCTTACGAAAGAACCCTCGTACATTAATTTACATTTTCCTTTTGTTTCGTTGTGGAACACATGGTTTCTGACGATTAATAGCTGGGGAGAAAACTATCCCCACAGATACATACATTAGAGTCTAAGTGTAGTTCGTTCGGAGAGCGATCAATTACTGGTGAAGTCTTGGCACTCCTGCATCCATTTCTCCTGTGGATTCTCCCTATCGAATATCCAGCCAATCCTTTTTCCACTGAATTGCATCGGGAATGCCCTGCACTTCGACCTCAGTAGACAACAATCAAAATTTATTGCAAGAGCGTAATGTGCCTCCTTTGTTCTGTTATGAGATTCGGAACCCCTGTTCCCAGAAGGGGAACACGGAGACAATGGGAGGTGCTCTACTCTTGTTGGCTCTGTTTTGTACAGGAATTGAAGGTTGTGTGAAAGGATGGAGAAAGTGGGAAAAAGGGTTAGCGTAGCCAGGATTCACCAAAAATATATCCTTGGAAAATTTGAATTAAAATTGTCCCAACAGCTTGGCGTAGATAATTTAGACTGGAAATAAAGAAATACACATGTATATCTATACACTAGCTGTAGTTAACTATTTAAGAAAATATTTATTTGCATCAGTGGCACTTATACACCTGTTGTAATTATTGAAATTTGTACCTACCTGCATTCTGCATGAGTTTTGCTAGCTACCTACTTATGAATATGATAACTTATCGAGTTATATTCCATCATATCTTCAACGGGCATTCAAGTTTAGTTTTCAAAAATCTATTTGAATTATACGGTACGGACGGCCCTGTAAGGATTACATTACTGACTTGTACACCTGCATAGTGCTGAAAATGAACAATATGGTTCTAATGATTCGGATAAATAAAAATTCTGAGTTCTGTTGGTCATTGATTTGTAGGCAGTACATTGGACAATGTGTTAAGCTTTGGAATTTAGTTGATGCAAGTAATATTATTTGATTGTGTTTTTCGTAATAATCGCTGAGCTAATGTGCTAGGGGAATCGTTGTTACACTATGCTAGACGCTGTTTGCTGATCTTGAGTGTACCACTAGGGAAAACAGATTGTCAGGCCATAGTTGAATACCCTTCGAACATAGAGCCATGCTATGGTTCAGTTCAGAGATCATTGCTCTTCGGTAACAAAGGAGAAAGATACAATTTTTATCACCGTCTCCCCATCTCCCTATTATTCACACTCCAGCAGGGAGTTGGATCCAGAAAGCTGTGGTGGTATTCATGCGAGGAAATCGAAATTGAGTCTTTGACTATTGCCTGGCTACAATAATGTCAGGTCAGGTTGTTTAGCACGGAGTAAAGTTCCTCCTCTCGCATTAATACCCATCGAGGGTTTGACGATTACACATCATGATTCACGAAAAGAACGCATTCCATTCTAACTCTCTGTTAGGTACATTGGAAGTACTTTATACTGGGTTGTGGTTTTGAAAATTACTATGAGATATCTGGCTAATCATTTATCGATTGAGCGCTTCGTAAGCACAATGGACGACAATTTCCAGCGGAATAAGACTGTTTGTGGAAAGCTGTGTTACGTACAATTTTTTAGAGTTAACGCAACATAACGATATCATTCAAATGTATAGGTAGGCGTAATAATTGCTATTTGCCCCGTGTAGCTTCTGGAAATGAAGCTCAAGGCGTTTTACTCGGTGCACAATGCTGTTTCTAAAATCGAAAATCATTTCAGTGTTATTTGATGGTGTCCAGTATACAGCATTTTTATTCCGGTACATGCTTTTATAGAGTGCAGTAAAACTTATTGGGTGGTTGACTCAACCTAAATCTCCGGATTTACATCCGAACCAGTTTCATTTTTTTCATTGGGTTCACCTGTCACGGAACACACCCGTCCACCCAACACAAGTTTTTTATAGACATAAAATGTATATACCAAACCACATACTCGAAATATTACAAATTCTCGTTCAATGGACTCCCTCGGCTCTCTGGCTCTTTATGCTGGGTTTTATGGAAAAATTCCTTTGAAGTGGGCTGATATGAGTGATGGACAGGGAAAGGGTTCCGCACTTACACTTCGCATGATGATCAGAAAGAAGCCGGTCCCATCAAATTTTCATTTCAGGCTTTCGTACATCCGTTGTAGCTACCCGCTCAATATTTTATCTCGACCGACACACACACACGACGTCCCGGTCCGGGTACTCAGTGTAAATAGATTCTGCGGCGGTTTTTGAAGTCTGATATTATTTGTTTATGTGCAAATATCATTTGAAACTAAATCCGGCTGTGACTTCCCACTTCAAAAAGTTAACTCGGTGACTGGAAATTCCTTTGTCCCAGGATTCTAATTTCACCACACCAAGACCACATGCATTGTCACGGGCGGAAAGAAGATAAAGTCACTCTGCGTCATGCACATATCTACTTCTGTCAATGAACAAACTAGGCAGCCTTTACGCACATGCAGATTTTAGGCCGGACTTGAACATCAGAAGTTCAAGGACTACTAGTCTTTGTGCAATAGTGTACCCAATAATATATCTTCTTCTGTATCGGCTACCATTGTTCTAGCGCGTTTGACGCACAAGCATGACTGAACTGAATATACTCAGTGCCAAAGGCTGTTTAATGACGTATTGTCACCATTTTCACCAAGAATAAGAACTATTTTTGGATTATTTGCAACTTAATGTACAATGTTCTATTAGTTTGTGTCGCTTTTGCTTCAATGCTCACAGTTTCCAAATTAAATTTAATCTATGACACCTCCAAAACCCGATACTCCACCCCCCCATTCCATGAAAGCTTGAGATGAAATTACGAGACATAAATACGAACACTTCAATTCATATTTTATAGCAAACACGGACCCGTCTCTTGCTTCCTTCTGAAGTTCCATAAATTCTGAATGACGACACGGATCGAAGCAGATGTTGACGGGAGTTTCAGGAAAGCTTCTCATATTCTCCGGAATAACGCATTTCCAGTTATATTTTCAATTAATTTTGCATGAAGGGCCTCCAGAGAACCTAACATTGAGCAACATAGACAGCAGTAGGAACAAGCCATGAGAAGACTTGGCTGTTGTTGGTAGGCGTCATTACCTTAATATCCCTAGTTCTAATTTCTGCGTAGGTATACCTTCTTCCGTCTGTCAGCCTGGTATAGCATAATGTATTGAGGGAGGCATTGGGAGAAAGTTGGGGAAATGGGAGGTTGTGGTGTAAGGAAAAAAAGTTAAGCAATTTAAGATTAAACAAAGAGCGAGACAAGGCGAGAGTTTTTGGGAGCTGTGGGCTGATGAACGGAGATGAGACCGTCTGGGGCTGATGAGGAGCAGGAGGAAATGATCAATTCTAATCAGACTCCCATTACCCGGACCCAAGCACCCATCCATACCCACCACATCCAACAGCTCCTCATCAAAATGCATAGAAAAGTGGGCCTATCTATATTTAAAAATGAAAAGCGTACGGATTCTTCTGACAGCTCATAGCTTTAGCTATAGAACTCAGTATTCTTGAAATATCTCGGACAAAGTCTGGTTTCCGGAATCTGTGTTGAATCTTAAAAGCCTATGGATGCACACACAGTGAAATGAAGCAGCACATGGTTGTGTAAAACCTCATCTGATTTTCCTATGCAGCAGCGTTTGGTTCAAGAGGAGATTAATTCCTAACCTAATAAGATTAGTTTAACACGTGGCGTATACACTGGATTGTTTCACATCGATTGACTAATGATGGGAATGTGGAAACATTGCATGTTGATTGAATCGACAACCAAAGCCGGCAACCACTAATTGATAGCGATTCAGTCAAACTATATTCGGGGCTCATGATTTGTTTGCCAAGATTGGCGATTTGAAATATTAAATACATCTAATTAACATCGGGAAAGGCTTTTATTACAATACGATGGAATACGCGGAACTTGCTTTTCCGGAAGTATTTCGAAAGTGCTATTTCAACTTCTGAATTTAATTAGGACGATTAAAACAATATTAATACCGTAATTATTGACTTTAAAGGCATGAAAGTTGTGGAAATGGAATTCAATTTAGTTATATTTATCATTGAATATTCAGCTAAGCAGTACAGATATTTTAAAGTTTCCTACGAATAAATTTGATAAGTGTTGCATGCTTGTATAGGTATAGAAGAATTGTATAGTATGCGTTATTTCAGTTCCTTTCACGCCGCCGCTTTTTCAAAACTGCAGATTTCCCCGTACATTAAAGTTGGTGAATAATTGTGTTAATAATGAAACCAAAACCTCATTTCCTTGATTATTATCTTTTTCCAAGTTCTGGGAAAATCCTACGGTTTAGCAGTGACAGAAGTGGTGCCATTGACCCCAGCCGCGCTCCCGCTTTCTTCATACTTCACTTCGGCATGGTAGCCAGACTCATCAGCCGTAAAGTCAACAATCTCAGTGCGCCCATCGGGTAGAAGTAGTCGGTATGACCCTTTTGTCACGTTCCCAGCCATACTCTCCTTGACCGAGTAAAAGTTGTGCGTGGGAGCGTCGGCGACTTGATAGGAAAATTCTGTCTTCCCATCCCCACTCGGCGATGAGTCCTGCATGAAGTCAAAGTACAAGCAGAAAATGTAGAGAAATCATATGCATAATACAGGACATAAGAGTCCCTCAGGTCTTGTCAATGACTGAACCAATATTTACCAACACTTTGGCTGGATGTCAACGTCAACCCATCCTTCAAATTACCAAAATTAATATACTACTCAGGCGGGGCGACATTGGCTTAAACGCATATTACAACCATCCATTATTTAGTTCAAATTGAATTCCACATACTCAGATACCCTTGTAGCTGCCCTCTAATTATATTAACAAGGAAGAGGATGGCTTCAGGAATTGGCAAGTGTAATTTCTGTATTTGGAAAAAACAAATAAGGTACTTGGGCATAATTCGAGAAATGACAATCAGTTTCATTTGAAATAGGTACGCCTTAACGATGTTTTGACAACTATCTATTTGTTCTATTGACTTCCGTTATTGTGCATAGCATTTCAAATTATTTGATATTATCATTTATATTATCAAATAAAACCGGATTTCATGCCAAATATTACAGACTTGATTCTGCTATTTCGTGATCATGGCATGGCAAATGTAGAATAAATTTTCAGTAATCGGATAAAAAGCATGCCAAACGCCACATTTAAGATTATACATGAAAATTGCATGATTTAGAGCTGATTTTTCAGTCTATACCTTGTTATTTGCCAAGGTGTCGTTCTATGTTATGTTCCGCAGAGGTGCATTGTTTTCATTCCAAGACTGTGGCGGTGTCTATTAGGAAGGCGAAAGGAACTTGTAGCCTTGGCGCCCACCTTTCTGTCTCAGCATGACCGAAATATGCAAATTCTTTGCAAAGGCGCAGGTGAGCGAGAAGGTACTAAAACTCTCAGCCCAACTTTCTTCCGATAAAAATAACAAAGGCGCCTGCTGCAAAGGAAACGAGCTTTATTCAATGTCACCTGCCTGCATTCTTTGACAAGCCTCAAATTCTACACAGTCAGTAAAATATGTGAAGAATTCTAGTCTTGGGAAACTAGACCAACGATGATACCTTACAACTTACGTTACGAACAAACCGTGAAAGAAATGAAGCCGCCATTCTGTGGAGCATAATTTTTTTATTTGCGCTGGCTGCAGTTTTTTCCATAGAGCAGAGCCTGTTTTTAAGGAATTTAGCACGCGGTTTGTAGCTCTTCATGTTGAGTCAGAAGGCCTTTTCTTGACTGTTGACGTGCTCAATGCCAGGGAACATTAAATATTCATTATGTGGCTCAACTGTCATCCCTTAAATGCTAATTTGACTGGTGACTTTGCCTTTTCCTTCATGCCAATGACTCATTTGTCATTATTACCCTCCCTCCTGTTTAGAATTATAATTTACTCCAACTTGGGAGTCTCCTAAGAAAGGGCTTCACGGTTTCCGTCAGTCGCATGCCAAATGGCGTAATGGGTCGATTTGAGGCTCACATGCGGATTCTAGGTAAAGGACTCTCATTAATGGCGGAAGGGGAACATGATTTATATGTCACTATTGACTCACGCATGCACGTAACATAAATATTAGTTGCAAATATAATTACCCTGTTATGAAAGTTCTGCGAAAATAATTAAAATATGCCAAATGTAACAAACGTCTTTTCTCAAGCATAGCGCATCAGCCAGTTGCTGTTGAAACTTAGCCGCCAATATTAAGAAATGCAATATGTAATCGGAAGTAGGAGAGGGTAATATTTACCTGCGAATCTCCATCTTCAGCCTCATCCTGTGAAGATCTAGCAATACTCTCCGGTTTAGAGAATGCTAATGCTGGACTATCAGTACCGCCGCTAAACGGTGCACCATCAACTTTACTGGATACTCCTTGAGCTGCTGACGATCCAGTAGCGGCTATGTTGTCAATATGGATTGAATTCTGAGCTGATGAGGCTGCATTGCCAGCCGTAATCTCATTTTGACCTTGTGTGAGACCGGAAGGCGTATTTCCGGCCGAACCGGTTGTATTTGTGGTAATGGTACCACTTTGACTTTGTGTACTTGGATTGGTTGTGCCATTTGAAACTGCTATAGTTGGATTGGCTGCAGCGATACCGCTTTGACTGGACGCTACGGTCGGATTTAGAGTGCCACTTCCAGTACCACGACCTGGAGCTGGTCGATTTGAATTTAAAGGTGCAGTGACGCCCTGAGCAGAGCTGGTTGGAGTTGCTGTTGCAGTGCCGCCTTGGGTTGGCGTGGTTACGGTTGCGGGAACAGTACCGTTTTGAGAAGTTGCATTAACAGCAGGAGCAGTTTCACTTCCAGCTGTTACAATTGCATTACCAACTGAGGTGCTGCTTTGATTAGTATTAGGTGATGAGGAGATACTGTTTTGGGTTGTTGCGGAAGCATTCACAGATATTGTCTCGGCTTGAACCGATGTGCTACCATTAGCAGGAACAATATTGGTTTGACCTGGTAAAGTAGGATTAGCTGAAGCATCGCCGAGTTGAGCTGATGCCGTTGTGTTAATTGAGACGGCACCCGGTTGACTTGATGCCGTTGCATTAACAGGAAGTGTACTGGATTGATCCGGTATCGTGGTATTAGTAGATTGTCCTGTGACCGATACATTAGCAGAAGCAGTACCAACTTGGGCTGGCGCCGCTGAGTTAGGTAAAACAGTACTGTTTTGTACAAGTGCCGTTGCATTCGGCAACGCAATACTGTTTTGAGTTAGTGTCGTTCCATTTGAAGCAGTAGCGTTTTGTGCTGGTGTTGTGGCATTAGTTGAATCAGTGCCGGTTAGGACAGGCGTAGTTGCATTAGGCGAAGAAGTACCGTGTTGGACGGGTGTCGTTACATTGGGCGAACCAGTGCCGTCCTGGACGGGTGCTGTTGCAGTTGAAGCAGTACCGTTTTGAGCTTGTGCTGTGGCATTAGATATAGCAGTACCGTTTTGGTCGGATGCCGTAGTATTAGGTAATACAGTACCGTTTTGAGCTGGCACCGTTGCAGTTAAAGCAGTACCGTTTTGAGCTGGTGCCGTTGCATTTGAAGCAGTA
>JAQFYT010001865.1:0-14673 GCA_034694925.1 Ceratophysella denticulata | reverse complement strand
GTACGCCAACCATAACCAAAGGGCCTTCTCGGAAGCATCCCTGTATTCCGTCTGTTGGGTGCCAAAGCGCCTCGCCTAGAGCTCCTTACTCGAACGCAGTTTTGGGACGGCGACTAAGATTATATACATACCTACCGTTTTTATTCAGGCCTCTAAGATTAAGGTTAATAAATTACAATAAATTAAAGTGTCACAGATTTTATCTATAAGCAATCCTTTTCCACGCACCTAATTTAGTGTTTTGAACATTACACCAGTTAGCCGCTATTCTCGTTTGAATATGCTTAGCAGTGAAATTCAAACGCTTCTCTTTGCATTGCTGAGAAATCTCTAAGTATTGTATATATATTATTATATTATTGAGTATTACCAACATTACGTAATAATTCGCATTATTGGTCTCGAATTGGAGTTTGATTATGATTACTCGTCCTCGTCCAATGTCTTTAGAATGTAGAGAATTTCTTCCTTGGTTAGCTTTTCCTCGTGTGGTTGAAGTGGAGGAGCGTTTTTCACGGAATTCGGAGCCCGGTGCTTACTCACGGTCCTAACTTGATTGCTGGCTAGAGCATTTTCCTGATCTTTTGAATAAACAATGGAACTGGGCCCAGTTGCAGGGAAAGCGGAAATGACGGGGAATGACCCCGAGGCAGCACCCGGACCTGAAGCCTGAACTGGGCTCACATTACTGCCCGCAGACGTGTAGTAGCTCACGCCAGGTACAGAGCTAGGGCCAGTAGAAATGTAAGTCACATGCTTGGGTTTTCTAGGAAAGCTCCGGGGGTTATAGGGATACCCTGGGGAAAAGTAATGGCGAAAACGTCGACCTTGCGACAGTGCTATCCGCCGTCTCTTCGGATACGTCACCAATGGCTGGAATATAATATAATAGTATAAGTTATATTATGGGAAAATTATATGCAATATGGTTATCGGTTAGGCTTCAAATGTTGAATTTCCTATAACCGAAGAGTAGAGAACCATTTGTGAGAATAATAGGATGGTATTCTCGATAATCGACCTAATTACTAATTCACTCGGCGCTTTCAATCATCTCAAGCCGATCAACCGGCAAAACGCGAATTAACCCACAAGAAAGGTGGATCCTCCGGCGAAAATAGCATAATCTGCCTAACGAATAATCATCAAAATTTTAAAAGAAAGTCATGCTCGACGGCAAATAATTGACTAGAATGCAGTATGCCCAATACATGTAAATGCAAAATAGGAAACTTTGTCTGATTTCGGCACAAAATTTTCGATAGCAAAACTGTTTGAAAGAGGTGGAATTATGTAGTGGTATTACCTGTAGCACAAAGATGAGAAAGGAGAAGAATGTTATAAAAGCGAATATCCCGAATACATTAGTTAAATGATGCCCCGAGTCTTCACTCTTCGAAGTACCAGTTTGACGCGGAGTAACTGTCAAATAAACGTCGTAAATCCAAACTCAGCATTAGCTTTCAAAATATTGCTGTAAAAATAATCTCAAAAATTTACCCATAAAATTATACACATATTTAAAAGAGTCGACCAGCTTTGGAATTATTCTTGACTGCAACCCGCCGGAACTTTCTTGCAATGAATTTGATGTAATTTGGTCTTCCGGAAGTATTGCTGGAGGCAGAACTGTGAGTTCTGTTAGCGGCGGAATTATTTTGGCTTCTGTTGCTTGAAATTTATCTGAAGATGTAGCACTGGAGAAATTTGGGTTTTCTAATATAATAACAGCCAGGAATAAGTAAATTTTTAAACTTTGTACAGGTAACATTTTTCCTTCCGTTCTTAACTAACTTCTGACTTGACACTGGGCTCAAAACAAAGTGCCAGCACTGACCTTGATGCTGTCATATATTTATATCCTCGGTTGGGTTGTAGTCCGTTTAAATGACACTTGTGCTTATTTATGTTATTCCTCACTGCATTATTGGACTATCCTACAATCGTGAATCTTATTAAACTCTTGACTCCCAGTAAAAAGTGGGAAAAAGTATTTGGAGTGAAGAAACCATGGAACGGAAAAACTGTTTTCACCTTAATTAAATTCATTGAAAAGTAGAGGACACAACGACGCAAGCGAGGCTCAACTATCAAAATTCATAATCGAGATAAGCGTTTGTGCTCAGAAGTACATGTATCGCATGTGGATATGGAATACAAGGTATTATTTTACCGTAGTACGTGTCATCAACTACACATATTGTACAATTTTATTTGGAGCCCCTGGCCCTTGGATAACCTTCAATTAAAAATTTACGGAAATTACTCAAACATGAAAAATGCCGTTTTTAGATCGGACCAGATTTTATTGGGTAAGTTAGTCGACATTTTAACATTGAGCCCTAGTTTTACGGTGTGAAGATATAGTTGCTCGTAGCGATAAGCACATAAAACGAAGTTATTTGCACAAACAAACATATCACAGACTTAATTTAAATTCTCGAAACTTTACTTGAATTGAAAATGAGATAAAATTAATCCAAATAGTGTAGGTCTCCTGACCTTGTCCCCTTCAAGTCACTCTTTTTGAATATTTTCAAAAATTCTAAAATGGCAGCGAAGTACCCTGAGCCGGCGGAATATGAAGATTTCTTATATGACGCGTTTAAAGATGATTTGGACGATGAGGATAATGTGAAAGATTCGCTATTACAGACAGAAAACATCAACGATTTGCCGGTATGGAAAATGCTGAAGCGTGTATTTCAACTCATTTTTTAAAATGCTTGTAAAATGCACCAGACACCTGTATATTTTATGCTAAAAAGTTTAGTTTCGAAAATGCGCTGCTTAAAGCAACTTAATCAACAAGTATCGATTGTATAATTTTGAGTAGGTATGTGTTTTTCACAAACTGTTCCTGTACTTGCCCACCTGGGAAACAATTTCCATCCGTCGAGTTTGTCGATATTGGAACAGTGCAGTGAAGACCTGCACGAAATTCCTTGAGAAAACTTACATTCTTATTACTTCGGATCGTGGAATGACTTCGATGCAAATGCGAGAATACCTCGACTCCTTCGACCCTGTTTGGAGAAGAATTCGGATTCAACGAACACAGAATTTTCTGGAAGCCCTACCAATGCCTTTTATCCAGAACCTCCTGCACATTGAGCTCGTGGGCTGTCAGAAGAGCATCACCTGGGACCAACTCCTCAACCTCCTCTACTCCACACCGCTCTTGGAGGAGTTCATTCTTCGGAAATCCCTCAAATCCATAAATCAGAGCATCCAAGACCTCAAAAACTCACTTTTTCAGACTCTGAACGAGTTTCAGAGTACTTCCCACCGATTCCCGGATTTGAAAGCAATTGAGTTTCGGGTAAAAGATCCAGCCGATGCTCTGCTTATGATAAACCTCATCACTCGGCGCTGCACGAAGCTTCAAAAAGTTTCATATGGCTGTCGAACTCCGAGCATTGGAATTCACGGGAACACAGACATCAGGGAGACTGTGGAGGAACTGTATCGAACCATTAACCTCATGCTGAGCAAGTACGCCAACACGCTGGAGCTATTCCACTCGTACCTGCTTGACCCGGTACGACAACGCGAGGGAGCGGTCACACTCCTCGACGCTTTCTGTCAAAACGTCATTGTAAACGTTAACCGACGACAAGTGCAGCTCAAACTCAATAGTTTCTGTATTTATGGCGGGGAGCTTAAACACAACGTGGAGCAGAACGTTGAAATCCTCAAGACATTCATTTCCTCCCAAACGTCACTCCAGAAAATAATTCTGCCCAGAATCCGGTTCATGTCTGAGCCAGACTACTTCTCTTTGATTGAAGCAATTCCAAGAACCATTCGTTGTATTCGAATTCCGACGGATTTCGGGATGCCAAAGTCACTTTTTGTTGATTTCAAGGCTCTGAACGAGTTTTATATTGAAACCCACGGATGTTCGGATCTCCAGACCATTCTTCCTCCACGCAGAGTTTTGCCGCATGTTAGGACCGTGTCGTTTTACAACTGCAGCAGTTGGATATGCCAGGATGTGCGAATGATGCGAATAATTGAAACATTTCCATATCTCACTGAGCTCTTGATCAAGGACGACGGAGAACCACCGTGTTTTCACGTAGAAGACTTGGACCTCCAGAACATTTGCAGGTGCTTGTCTGTAATCAGGAAGATTCACATCACTTCATGTGACTGCGTCACGGACTTTGGGATTTCTGGTATTTCGGATGAAGAGTGCAAGCGACTCAATGAGCATGTCGAGGACTTTTGGCCGTTGCCCGGAACCAGAATTGGTTACCCGTTCTCAGCCCTGACCTGTCTCCAGTATCTCTGTCTCCAGGATTTAGGATTCAAAGTGACGGATGTGAGCTTGTCGTTTGGAATCGCTTGTAACCGTCTCCGTGTCATGACGCTGGAAGGATATCCAAAAGTGAGGGCATACAGAATATACTCGGTTTTCATTAGCTGAATTGGGGAAAATCGGGGAAAACCGTAGTACAATGGCCCGATTCGAAACATGAATTTATAAAATTATTTTCATCTGGTTGTTCAACATTTCTAGGTAAGCCTATTGGGTGTAAATCGGCTCGCATGCAACAATCCGAACCTGAAGCATTGGCAGCTCAACTTCCACAACGAAGTAATTTCCAATTTTGTGACCCAGCTCCAAGGGATGGATGATTCTCATCAGGACTCGATTCCAGTACCTTTACCCGAAGAAGAACTTCAGGAAAATGAAGAGACTGATCGAGAAGACTAAACAAATATTTATTACCCACTCTAAATTAATAGTATTATGAACTAAGGTGTGAAATATAATAAAGGCAATAGATACAATACAATTTTCTTAGAATTTTTGGGGTCTTGTCTGAGCCCGAGCCAGCCGTCGTTTTTGGTGCATTTGGTGTAAAGAACTTCATTCTGACTGATTCTGACTGAAGGCGTCACTTTCGCCTGGGAAATACCTTTGTACCTGAGAAAGATTTTATGATATAATCTCCTGTAAAATTCAGGTTCAAGGAAGACCCTTGAAGGGTACTTCAGTAGTTTTATGAATGTATTCATCAAGGCTTTTATTACGAGCAGGCAGGCATATGGTGCATGAACTGGATGAAAATGAAAAATAACAGGACTTATTGGAGCCCTTGTCCGTCTAATATCTTGTTACACCTAAGCACTTTCAGGTGCAGTTGCAGACAGGAGTAGTCAAGGGAAATTCGGTCAAATTCATTCCGTGTTTCAAGACAATAAGTACATAGTTGTCATTGTAGCCGCAGAAATATATTAGGTGCAATTGGAGTTCAGTTTACAATCCTCAACCAGTATCATTTCTGTGGACGGAACTAGAGCAGAGATATTGCTATGCTGGAAATCCTTGACCTGTTGCCCTGATCTTGGAAGAATTTACTGGATGTGACGCTCAATTTCATATCCTCATTAAAACAAGCTCTACTCTACACTTCTGCATACTGCACTATTATGGTTGAACCAGAAATAAAGTGATGTAAGTTTGTAAATCCAATACCAGATAAGCTTGGGAAAGGAGTCAGACAGAAGTGTGCTTTATTTATTAGTGTGCTTTTATTAATTTGAATCCTAAATATTTAATACCTACGTATTCATAGGAGATCATCGGTCCTTTTACGTAGTTAGTAGTCAGTTCCATTGAGGTTGATGGCAATACGCCGGGCTACACTAAATATACCTATACGTCGTTCCAATGCAGAATAAGGGTAGTTAGGGTGGCGTGTGGACAGATAAGGGCTTATCCGTTGTGTAGCCGTGTACAAGGAGCTTTTTGATTCGTAATTAATTACGGGCACGTGGACAACGCGAAGATTCAGTCCAGAACCGCAGCTTACGGCTTCCATAAATTTAATTGTACAGAATAAATAAACGCGTTGTCTTGCAGTATATCATAAGCATAAGCACGTGTGTGACGAGAAATTGAGACATGTTGTGCCTGAGTTGGATCTTGATCCGGTTCTGGTCATTCTAACGTGTTATAGCTTATTTAGTAAAACTAAATTCTTCGTTCAGAATGCAGCATTTGAACGGAACCAGAGTTGGAACACTGCTTCAAACAATTTTATATTTGACCGGAGTTCCAGTCTTCGTAGACGAGGATGGATACAGCCGAAGCAGAGGAATTGACGGCAGAGAACGGCTTAACGTCGATAACATTATTCCCATGTCGGATCCCAATGGTAAGTTTCAATGCTTGAAGCCAGTACATAATCAAAGGCCTATAAAGAAGACAATTTCATTTGAAATATGACATGAATAATATTTCAGATCCCTCCAATACCAAATGCTACGGAATATTGGGCTGTATTCGTGTGAAGCATGAGTCTCAGCGTGGGTTCCATTTGTTTCCGGAACCACTTGATCTTATCAAACCCACAATTTGTCTCCAGCTACACAATGAAAGAACATGTCAATATTTGGAACCAGAAACAGTACCGATAATGCAAATTGCACCTGGTAGAAAATCTTACTGGATCACGCATGGATATATTGATACAGCCATGAGACCTTGGATAAGTGTAAGAAAACCAAAACTCAATTCGTTTAATTAATCATTAATGTGTATCGTTAAACATAATACATTTGAATAGCGCCTCACAAACGAGATTTTAGAATACGACAACGATTGCAATGTTTACGTGATTGGCTGGGGTCGTGGAGCAGAACCACCCTACACACAAGCAGTTATGAACTTGGAATTGCTCGGAGCTTATGTTGGACATATGATGATGCTAATTGAGGTATTGGTAATGTGTACTTTTATTACTATATTTGTAATG
This sequence comes from Ceratophysella denticulata, assembly GCA_034694925.1. Lineage (NCBI taxonomy): Eukaryota > Metazoa > Arthropoda > Collembola > Poduromorpha > Hypogastruridae > Ceratophysella > Ceratophysella denticulata. Next base: position 7,903 of record JAQFYT010001865.1, on the reverse strand, counting down.
CGAGTTCAATTCAATTCAATTTGCTGTCACATATTTTAAGGAAGAACATGGTTTAAGAACAAATGAGACTCATTTTATCGGACACAGCCTTGGAGCTCATTTTGGAGGCTTTGTGGGAGCTTGGTTAAAGCAACGAGGCTATCAACTAGGAAGAATCACAGGTATGCATACGGCAAAAGTTGCGTTGAATAATTGAATTGGAAAATTAGTATGTATTTTCTATTTTTAGGTTTGGATCCAGCTCAGCCTTATTTCCAGCTCCTCGAAGGAGACGTGAGATTGGATCCCACTGATGCCATATTTGTCGATGTGATTCATACCGATGCCAAACCACTGTTATACGGAGGTACAGCCTACTGCCACCTTCGATGATACTTAAGCATTTTAAAAACACTGTTGTCTTCCAGGTTCGCTAACAGGACTTGGAACACAGGAGCCCTCCGGTCATGCAGACTTTTATCCGAACAGTGGAAAAGACCAACCTGGTTGCTCTGACGGCGTTTATCAGGCAATTTTACAGGAAGAAGGCTCTTTCATATATGGTGGGTAGTGGGTAATTGCAGGCGTGCGTGTTTGAGTGTGTCGCTAATGTCTCTAAATATTACACTGACATATGAACTCTAGGTTTGAGGAGATTTATTGAATGTGATCATATCCGCGCCTACGAGATCTTCACAGAATCAATCCGAAGTTCGTGTTCTTATATGGGATTCTCTTGCCCATCTTGGAACAGCTTCGTATCCAGCAATTGTATTCCACAGTGTGATGGAAGACTTGAAAGGTAGCAAAGCCTTTATCGCATTTATAATTTCAATTAAATGACAACTTGGACTTGATGGATGACCAACTAAACTTTCAACTTTTAGCTGTAACAGAATGGGATTCCATGCCAAAAAGCCAAACAGTGCGATCAGTGCGGATCGTGCTTCACATAGCCAGCGGTACTGGAGTAATGGGTTGAACGAGACTCTTCCGGTGGACAACTCTTCGATCGTATACTATGCCGTGACCGGAAATCGGTTTCCATACTGCAGTAGGTGCTTGTGTATACGAAATTAGATTTATAGCATTATACGGTGTTATGGGTCACAAATTTTTTGAATTTCCAGGAGAACATTTTGCGGTAACGTTACGCCTTGCCGGTAAATCAGTGTATCGGACAAACTCTGATCTGAATCTGATTCTGATGGGACAGAAGGGTATTGTCGTCGAGAAAATGAAGCTTGGTGCGAGGTATTTCAAAATAATTAACATTATGAGAGAAAAAGGCTTTGGATACGAATGCACACTCACTATTTAACTTTGACACGCAGAGATCTTCGGACCGGTGTTTCATTCAAGTATACTGTCGCCGGTCATCCCCTGAGTGCCCCGGTAGAAAAAGTTGTGTTGAAACCAACGGTGAGCAACCCACTATGGTGGCTAGTAAATAAGATTGTGCGAAATCCGGATATAACAGTCGAATCCGTGACGATTACCAACTTGGAGAGTGAGAAGGAAACCGTGCTTTGTCCGGAAGGAAAGCCACAATTAAGCATGTCGGAACAAGATTCGAATGTTGTATTGACTTCTGCTTCCTGTTCTCCTCGGGGAAATTAAGTCCACACATTTTTTAGGACTGCATCTCCAAGTGAATTTTGATATAATCCATATGTCTAACTTGCGAACTGATTTTCTACTTCCCGTGTTGTACATATATCATCTAAGTTATGAAAGTGATAGTAAATCGAGTTATTTATTCAACCAAACTTATGCTAGATGTGATGCACAAAAATTGAGTTCCGAATTAGTCATTACGGAAAGGACACATTTTCATTATCAGAATCTGAATCACTTGTCATGTTGGTCGCACTAAGCTTCGATTTCAGGATATTGGCCTTGCTGACGACTTACACGAACTGAGTCAGTGCGTTAACGAGTTAGAAAACTACGCCATGAAAACTACTTGTCTTGATTCAAGTAGGTATTTATCTTTGGTCTACAGTTCACAAACCAGCACTATCTAAACTATTATAAACAAATCACCGATTTTTGGTTGACAGAAAGCAAAAAGTTTCAGGTGATGCTCCACACGTGTCTGAGATCGCATTACTCTTACCTCAATTAGTAACAAATATTAACTCTTCAGGTTGACATGAAGGGTGACTCAGGTCCCTACTTGAAAATTACTGCCAATTAATAATTGGTATAAAAGCATGAATAGAGCTAGGTTTATAAATACAATTTTTCAAGAATCCAAATACATACGAAATATCTCTGCTGTGTTGATTCGCCTAAAATTAGTTAGTGCTTTTGCGGTTAGCTGTCTGCTCTGCTGTCTTATTTCCAATGCGCAGATAATTAAACGTGAAGAGTATCTTGACAACAATCAAAACTACCACACGTAGCATGGGAGGCAGACCTATAGCTACAAACCTGGTCTCATTTACAATCCACGTTGAGACTTCGGGGTACCATGTCGGATTTGGGGTTTCATCGGGTCTAAACCTAAACATGGCAGGAGCTGACATCGTTATTGATGATTGGTGGGGTTCATCCTAATGGAACTAGGTACTTATTTTTCTGTAAGCGAGTTAACAGAAAAATTGATTTTACTTTCATTTCGTCAGGTCATTCCAAATGAAGTTTTAAATAAATTAAATATATGCAAATTCACGAAATATTTGCATAACTAAAAAAATGCAAAAATCAACTTAACAATAAACAAAAAATTATGGCGACAAATAATCCTAAACAGGACTACTATGCTACTAGTCATAGTTGGGCTGTAATGGATGCAATTCAGAATTGGAATATTGTTGAAGCAATTGAGGATGCAACAGGAACAACTTTAAAATTTAGAAGGCTTCTGGACACTTGCGACGATAAAGATGTGGCAATTACGGTATTGTCCAGTTTAGACATTACGCCAGGACATGTGCACCTTGTGCTTAACAAGTGTTCTCCTCCGCCAGGCAGCAGGCAGCACAGCCGAAGAATTCTTTCAGCAATTTGGAGGTCATCCGGGAGATCGCTGCTATGAAGCAGTGACCCATATGCCAATGCAGTATTGTACTGGATCAATCTTGTACATCTGGGCAGTTGTGGGACAGTTGAACTTTCTCAGCATTCTTTGAAATGAATATGCATACTTGTGATAAGTAGAGTCCAGATATTAAAAAAATATGTTTAATGCTTTAGATGCTACTTCTCCCCGAGCAAGCTGGTTACTCAATTGGAATTGGAAGAGAGAACACCGGACCCGAATACTTAATGCTGGAAATTTATTTCGACAATCCCAATCTAGAACCGGGCGGATCTTCAAATAAAGAACCATGTCGAGGTCTACCATACCACAGAACTTCGGTGAAGAAAAAACCAAGTGTTTTCTGTGCAACTCTGTACTTGTCCAAACCATACGCTTTTAAAAGTATGTATCACAAGCATACAGCATACCGCTAATTAGTATTCTGGCTTTTTCGCAGCATTACTAACTAATTAATTAAGTATATCGTGTACAGGGAATACAATGCGTTGGTTTTCCAAGTCACCTGAATACACTTAATCTAGCCTTTCTTAGCATAAATCGCGTAACTAATTTAACAAAAAACCAATGCTTAAACTGAAAACGCCGTTTATTTAGGTCAAAACTTGTCAAAAAGTTTAGGCCAAAACTTGTTTTAATTAGGCCAGAAAAATATTGATTCTGACAAGTTCAACTGTTGAAAGTATCAATGTTTGATTGAATAAATGAGGACAATAATATACATTTACTACAAGCTACAACTGATCGGAATATGTATCGTTAACTTATCTTATTATTATGTTCTTGCAATTCACAATCAGAATCTAAAATGGTACAATCATAATAACATTTCGCCAAGTTGATGTAATGCAGATAATCACTGTTGATTTGTTGCTTGACTTTTTCCGTACTATTATTTACAATTGATTTGTACCACTCCATTATTGTCATAAGTGGTTCTTGCACGCCAAGTATGAGTCAAATATACTTTAATTAAATTGGAACGTTGTGTCGATATAGAATTACACCCCATGAATTTTTGTGCTGGAAAGTTTGAAGATTTTAGCCCTTGTGAAGCACTTATAAGTAGATTTAAATGCACAAGGACGCTGAATTTATATAAAAGAACACTTTTGTTGGAGTATATGGTTATTCAAGTTTAAAAGCGGTTTACCTGCGTTTTGAGCATGGAATTTTTTTTTCGATAAATGCGGCTTAGCTAAAGAACATGTAGGTACTTCATTTCTTCTAATTATAATCTATTTACACGAAATATAATCTAATCTATACCTAACTTTTGCAATCTGTGATTTATTCTAACTGTATGTCAGCAACATCGGCCGGGAAATAATTTAAGTGCTTCCAAGTGCTGATATTGAATGCAACATGTCAACGTTTGATTTTGATTGATTAGGATGAGCTGTGCTAAAAAAAATTTGGTACTTAGGTATTCATGAATATTAAAAATTACATCGTGACATGTGACACTCATGGCATTTGTAAACTTCCTGGTCGCCTATAGTTAATCGATATCAAACGTACCGCCGCTCGGAATCCACTTAAGTTAGCTTGAGGAATTTGTGCTGCACTTCGAAATATCATATGTATCTATTTCCTCTTACTCTATACTGGAATACGTACTTCCAGATAATAGTTTTACATAAAACCATTCAGAAACGCTTCGAGTATTTCCAGTTCGCGAGCAAATACCCGAGTGGAGAATTATGCTTTTGTCGTATTAATATTAATCGTTGTAGGTATGCATTACGTGAAGATGAAAAGAACATCGGCCAGAAGTGTGTTTGGCTTAATATTCCTTCTGTACATTGGACTAGCCAATTCGGAAATAATTAAACGTTCAGAGTATCTGGATAATGCTAAAAACTACCTTGTAGAATGGGAAGTAGATTTGGATACCAAAGTTGCAACTTTCACTGTCACCGTTAAATCAAAAGGTTGGATTGGATTTGGCATTTCCAGTGGTCCAAACATGTTGGGAGCCGATATTGTCATTGGTGGAATTCTAAGTGGAAACCCATATTTTAAGGTTAGCCTCTTAAACAGAACATACATGTCGATGACTGTAAATATATAGGATAACCACAATGTAGCCCGTCAGAAATTCTAAACATGGGCTATTTGGTATAAACAATTTCTTGAAACATGGATTCATGTTAAGAATATTACTTTTAGGACTACTATTCCACCAGTACTGAAACACCCACGGAAGATGTCATTCAAAATTGGGAACTTCTCGACGCTCAAGAGGACTCAATGACCACAACTTTGAAATTCTCACGAGTCTTAAATACCTGTGACGATCAAGATGTGCCAATAACGGTAGAGTTATATAAAAAATTGTTTTTAAAATGGCCAAGAATTATGTTTTAAAATTTGGGCAAAATTGGTAGAACTGGGTGATCATTTTACATGTTTTTGAATAACTTTAAAGGAAGATACCCAATACTTAATCTGGGCATTCGGCATGGATGATAATATTGGTAATCATGGTCCTAATATTAACCGGAGAGGAGGGAAAGCTCTGAACTTGCTTGACCCTCCAATTCCAGAGGTTGATCTTTCCAAGTATGTATTACATACATTACAAAATAAATTAAATGCAATATTTCAATTTCTTTATTTTATTAGTAGAAATTCATTCATGTTTCCGCGAATAGGTTTGACACATGGGCAATCCAAAGTACAGTGGAAATTCTGGCTGGACATACGACCTATTGGTGCTCAATTCATCGAGCTCCGGATTTCAGCAGTATCCCGAGGCATATTGTTGGAGTAGGTATCCAAACGAATATAAATCGATGTATTGATTTGAATTTTTCAGTTAATCTGGTACCAATGCGAATTTACTTTTCCTCAGTTCAATACCAAATTGGATTCAGACCGTGCCAAACAACACACGCATCATCTGGCTGTACACAAATGCACACCACCGCCTGGCAGCGCTGCGGAAGAAACTTTTCAGGAATATATTGAGCATCCAGGAGATGATTGTAATGCCGTTCACATCAGTATTCCAAGAGAGTATTGTCAGACCTCTACTTTGTACATTTGGGCTGTTGGGTCACAGGTTTGTCAAGAACTATAATGCCTTCCTTTATTCGTAGTATTTACAATTTCTAACAACTTTGCTTAGGTGCTGTTCCTTCCGGAAGAAGCTGGATACCCGATTGGCCGAAGTGAAGGCCCGGAGTATTTCATGCTGGAAGTACATTATGATAATCCAGCACAGGAATCCAACATTCAAGTTACAACCAATGTCGAAATTTACTATACTGCCGAACTTAGGTAAGCATACACATATCAAGCAACGAAAACGAAATTACAATATATGGTGGCATACTGACCGACTGACATTGAAAATTCTATAGAGAATTTGATGCTTCCGTACTGAGCATTGGACATACAGTTAATTACCTTCAGACAATTCCACCCGGAACTGAAAGCTTCGTCACCATTGGACATTGTGATAGTTCTTGTACTGAAAAATATATTCCATCCGATGGAGTCAAAATATTCAACGCCATGCTTCACTCTCACAAGGCTGGTATGTCCAATTAAATACTCCGCGACACATTTAAATACCTTTATTTAATTAGCACCTATTATATGCAGTTTTTTAATCAATAATTTATTTGTAACCAAAATTAATTACAGGACGTAAAATCAAGGTTAGACACTTTCGGGAAAATCAGGAACTGCCCTGGTTAGCTGTTGACAACCATTATCGGTTTGACTTTCAAGCGAATCGGCCACTGAAAGAGGAAATATCATTTCTGCCAAGAGATCACCTCACGGTTGGTGAGTTAAACAAAGCATTGTTCTTAATTACGAGACTTATCCCAGATCTACGTTCAGTTCACCGTATGTCGCAACTGTTCACAGAAATACACTAATCGCCGTCCTAAACAACCCGTTTCTCACCAGTTTGCCAAACATAAAAAACACTTGTAGCGGGTACCACAGTTTAATTAGGCACCTACTTATCCACTTCTATCCTTCCAGAATGCACATACGACACTTCCGACCGAAGCGGAATTACTGTTGGAGGACTTCCAAGTTTTGACGAAATGTGTCAAGCATTTATATGGCATTATCCCAGTGATGGCTTCCAGAGATGTGATAGTAACGTTAACCCAGATGCCTTAATGCACATGTTTGGAGTTGAAGAGTTCGAATGGTATGACATGAAGCAAATTTTTTTTTATATATGAAAATGTGGCTGGTTGCTTTGCAAGTACGTGTGTCAACACTCTGAATCTACGTACATTTGTACATACGCAGGAGTGGGTTACCAATTGAATTGCCAACAATTCTGAAACCGGCAGAAATGGCAGGAAAATCGTATGTTGAAGTTTTGAATGCTCTGACTTGGACTATGGAGCAGAAGGACAACCTACAAGAACTATTTAGACGCGGTAATCATACAGCAGGATGTACCAAAGATTCGGGACCGGAACAAACTTCAAATCACGCGAGCTATCCCGATCTTGAGATCGAATATACTCAGGACGACGAATGTTCAATTGTTCCAAGCACAACACCCGCTGCCGTAACAACCGACGCTCCGGTAACAACACCCGCTACAGTTACAAGTGATGCTCCGGTAACAACACCCACTACCGTTACAAGCGATGCTCCTGTAACAACACCAGCTATGGTTACAAGCGATGCTCCGGTAACAACACCCGCTATCGTTACAAGTGATGCTCCGGTAACAACACCCCCTACCGTTACAAGCAATGCTCCGGTAACAACACCAGCTCTGGTTACAAGCGATGCTCCGGTAACAACACCCGCTACCGTTACAAGTGATGCTCCGGTAACAACACCCACTACCGTTACAAGCGATGCTCCTGTAACAACACCAGCTATGGTTAC
>JAQFYT010001864.1:0-14689 GCA_034694925.1 Ceratophysella denticulata | reverse complement strand
GGCGAGCGCTTGCGTGCGGTTGACAACATTACGCGACAACGCGACGGGCCATGGTTGCCATGGCTTCTCTTGCTAGTGTTGTATTACCAGGCTGTAAAGGTAATGCTGAACTTGATATTGCACTCAAAAAACGTAAAGAACGAGCAATTTTCTTATCGTTACACAGTCGACAATCGTATGTTATATTGAATAAATGGAAACTAGCAGCTACAGCTTATTTCTCTTAAAATTATAGCGATCGTGTTCAACTCCATAGGAACACACAAGCCACTACTCATGTAGCATCATGCATAACAGATTGCTTCTAGATAAAATTACAATAAGATATGTGTCTAAAAATGATGTGTTCGATAATTTGCAATTCATTAAACCTAAAGGGAATGTAAAATGACGGATGTGAAGACGTGTTAGGCTAATTGAAGCACATGGTTTGGCTTGCCCAACAGAATTACTTTGGAAATGCTAGCAGTAGATGGATAACATAGTTCGCAATAATATCTTTTGAAATAGTTGGGAACGTCTCCTGAGTGATGGTAAAGGTATTTCCTACTCTGAACACCAGTGGTTTACACGATGCGAGAAACATTTTATTTTCCCGATTAAATCTTTTTAGTTTTCCATCTGCATACTGAGTCCTTCCAAAATTCCGTGAATTTCTTGTGACCCTGGACGCAAATTCCAGTGCAAATTTCACTACTACAAACCCTAGAAGCGAAGATCCGAGCAGGAAGATGGAAACTGGCTCTGGCCCTGAACCTGCATTCATGAATCTAATGCTGCTAAACAGGCCAAAAACAACAATGAGCTCATCCGATGTCAAAAATGCCGGAATCAATAGATTAAACTCCTCCATTGCTGACGCATGCAGATGCTGTATTGCGCGATATTTTAGAGCCAGGGGTCTCTTGGTTTCCTCTGTTTCCGATCTTGTATCTTCTAGCCTGGTCGACGCAAAAATACAATGGAGTTAGTCACGGTAACAATTTCTATTCCTATCAAGGTGGCTAAACTTGTGTGGCGCAGGTAGGCTCAGTTTGGGAAAATCAACAGAAAAACTTGTTTTCCTAGTTCCTTGACCAGTTTTGCCAGCATGTATCGTGGCAACAACGAATACAATAATTTGAAGCAGAGATGTAACTTTTTTAAAGGATACCAAAAAATAGCGCAAAAAAGTATACGTATACAGATAGTAAAGCTTATCTTATACTATAACGAGCTTAATTGCCCACCCCCGAAACCCCACTTTCTAATGCTGGCGGGAGTACAGTGGACTGATCTCCCCCGTGCGTGCGGCCCGGTATACAGGGTGAAACATTTAAAAGTTAGAATTTGAGTGGGAGTTTTGGCGTTTTGGCTCATAATCAAAGTTTTAAGTGTTAAACCCTGTAGGCGATTGATCTATTCTTGGAATTCAAATTCTTTGATATAAGAAGTAAACAAACCCAGATTAAACACTATCCACAACAGGCGCCAACGCAACGGGCCATGGTTGCCATGGCCATGCCGGCTAATTATATATATATATACGGTGTTACAAAACTGCTTAGCACTGATTCGGGCCGGCGATTATTTAAAATTTTGTACGGAGTGCACTATTATTACGTAGGACGGAGTATTGGGTCGCTATGACCCAACGGACGGCTGGTACGGAATACAGGCACACACAAACAATGTGTTGGACTCTCTTTGGTTGTCACCTACTAATGGTAAAACGCGGTGACTGACGACGGCAACGCGTAAAAAGTTGACGAGGCAGCAGTCAGTGATGTCACTTTACCTACATGACATTTGTTCTACACGGGGCTTCTGAACGAGGTCAGTGCGTGCAGCCAGATAAATCTGTATATGTTTTGCGAACCCGTTTGTCTATGTATTTGCAAATACGGACGGGTGACACCCGCGACATTGTGTTGTGTGCGTTTATTTGTAGTTGTTAGTACTGAACAGAGGTCAAAGGTCACCATCTGGCGTCAGTAATGACGCATGGGCAGGCTAGTGAACAATAAAATCTTCCGTAATCTCACAACTCCGAACCATGTTTATAAGCAAAACGAAATTAAGTTCAACGATAAACACCAAACAAGTAAAATCTTATGATACCAATTACAGTGTTTACGAATCAAATAAGTCCAAATCAACTGTATTCTCCACTTTGCACAGTCCAACAGTATTCACTGAATTTTATTTGAACGCACAGCGGCGCAAAAACCGTATTCTTTTTTTTGAAAACATCCTAACCAGCTGAAACCAATTGATTGTTGTTTTCCTGAAGAAATACAGATTCCAATGTCAACTGTTCGCGGAACAAGAATAAGAATAAACATAGCGTGCCCAAGCGGAGCGACCAGCCGGTTCACAAATATCCAAACCCAAAGAATAGAGATGAATGAGGCGCTAAAATATCTTATCTCTCTTCTCATCTAAACCCTAAAATGCCGGTTCAACTACGGTGCACACTCTTACTGGAGTCAACTCACCACATTTTAGGCCTAATTACGCTCCCGCAGCGTTAGGTTGGGGAATGTGACAAGTTGACGCCCATAAGAATGTACACCGTGTTTGCACCTGCAATGTAGGGTACGAAAATATGCGTCCAGTTCATTTTGCATTCGCATACTGGGTTACTGATCTATCGCTGTCTGATCTGCTGCCGTTTTTGTGCTTTATTTCTGTCCATTGTACGATAGTATAAAAAAGGAACATAGTGGTTTCATATTATTGCATTCCTTATTGCAACGAGATATGCTGCCTCAAACTTTTCAAGAAATTAGAAACGCATTTTCTGTTGATTTTCTCAAACTGAGCCCACCTTCAGTCAGACGAAGCCACGACACACAAGTTTTTAGCCACCTTGATCCCTATGTAATTATAAGTTACGCTGTAAATTGAAAAGCAAGGTAGTTACCATAACTTCCTTAAATGTTTCAGAGAAGCTGCTTGAGAAGTCACATACGCTATCATCAATGAAATAACGAAGAGAATGATCGTGAAAGCCAGAATTACTAAAAATGTTACACTCAGCAACATGGCGAATGTTCTTAAAATCCTGGGAATGTGAATGGGTGAGATAGTCTGAAATCCTCTGATGAGGTGCTCGTAGACTTTAATATTCCCGTTGTACCATGAATAACACCCAAATGGAATTATTGACAATGTTATTGCCGCTGCACCTGCCGTGGTGACTTCAAGAAATAAATCTGCCCCATCTGAATCCTTCCTGTTTCGCCCAGTCAGTTTTACTAAACACATCCATCATTATTCAGTAATAATTCCACCCGAGCTTCCATTTGAGAGACGGTAGTGTATTTGGTAAATCTTAACTGAAATTTCCACTTACGCAATTGTAGGTCTAACTCCAGGAAAGCATTTACCAGAAAGCAGAAGTCTTCAAAATAGAGTAGAAGAATGACCTGTCCTGAAAGTGACAATGAGAGCCCACCCAACAGGAACGCAGCACAGAACATGTCCAAGGTGGAATAGTCCGAAAGGATTAAGAAGAGTATTAGATAAGTTGTATGTGCAACTTGATATAGAATAAAAAGCAATGGATACAAGGGTGTTGTATTAATCCTATTAATTTGTATTGTCAAATTGGCAAAATATAGTTCTGCCGCAAAAGCACACATTGACATTATGTGTATGAAGTGAAAGGTGGAACCTCTCTACCTACTCTATTTTGTTCCATTTACATAATACACAGGTACACGGACAGCACAATCTATGTAGTACCATGACACACGCTGTGCCAATCAAAAATTAAAATCAATGAGTCACAAAGTTTCAATTATACGTTACAAATATTTCAAACGCTTAATTAACATTTAATTCTCATATTCAAAACGTAACTAGAGTAGATGACTAGTAACTTAAATATCACAAGTAGTTTTTGGGATAATGAAGGTTTCGTTCTCACATGTGATACTTCGAAATATAAAATTTGCATTTATCAGTGTGAGCCTAATTTATTTAGTATTTTTGTGTTTAATAATCAATGAGTTACAAGCAGGTGATTGGAAAGCTATACTCCAAAGGAAATACGACTTTGGAATTTCCGGTGACCTAGGGGTTGTTCCTGTAATACAAACTGCTTTCAAGGTGTCAAGGCGTTTGGAATTCGTGAATTCTCTTTTTTGGAAACTGACAAAAGAGTCAAACTCTCGAAATAATTCCATGCGACACAACTCCGTCAGCTATTGGAATATTTCCCATCACGCCGCAACAATTGACAACCTTTGGCCTGATAATGTTTACGCAAACTCATTGGCGGAGCACAATGATAGAATTCTTGAACAGCTTATTTGGATCCTAGAAGGAGGTCGAAATCCGACATCTTTGGAAAAGCTAATGGTATTTTCATTTGTCTACATTTCTGCGAATGTATCTTCAATATAGTTTGTAGTTGATTATATTGCATAAGATGAAGAAAATCATGCTGTTGGATACGCTGCGATGGTGGAATTTCAAAACTAACGACGAATTCCGAAGATCGTGTCCTGGATTTTCAAGTAAATGTGAATTCATTGATCGGGATGCCCGTGTTAGCACGGGGCTAAGGTTAACCAAAGCAGAAGCGGACGCGATTGTAACAGTGAGTGACTTTCATCACCGAACTAAAAGCATCAACATAGATTCAGATATAATTCGGTTCTTTTATATTATGGAATCGAGCCATACCATAAATGCAATTTTGCAAAGAAATTATGATATTCTGGCTTCCTATTGGAGAGCATCTAATCTCGTTTCACCGTATTCAAAATGGGTGTATTACAATACCTCCGTTAGAAGTCAAAAGCAAGGTATTATGAACAAAACTAATTTTACACATGGTTAGTCTCTCTTTCTGAAATATTAATACCTTCTTTTTGTAGACAAAAGCTATGCCGTAGGTAAAACAAAACTTGTGGCAGTGGTGATGTCTAACTGTCGAAGTCCGAATAGTCGAATAAAATATATCCAAGAACTGGACAAATACGTCAGCGTGGATATGTATGGTGGTTGCGGCAATCGGAATTGCCCGAATCGTAATTGCTTTGATCAAATTAAAAAGCGATACAAATTCTATCTCGCATTTGAAAATTCAAACTGTCGAGATTACATTACGGAAAAGTTTTTCAATAACTCCCTCAGGTATTGACATTTACACTCTTTACTACTTAGTGTGTAAAAACCAATTAAGTATTCGAAATTAAATGTAGCAATTACAATGGATCCAAGGAATAATTAGATTTATGTAGGTTCGTTACTGTTATCAGATACGATATGATACCTGTAGTTATGGGCGCCCATCCGGATGACTACAAAGCCGCAGCCCCACATCACTCTTACATCAGCATCGAGGATTTCGACGAACCTGAAGATCTCGCCAGTTATCTGATATATCTGGATAGAAACGATACAGCATACAACGAATATTTCTCCTGGAAAGGCACAGGAGAGTTCATTGACACCAAATTCCTCTGTCGAGTGTGTGCTATGACGCACTACGCCGACTTCGTTCCGCCCCCACCACGACAAGAGACCATGAAGTGGGCAGATATTGATAACCACAAATTATGTCTTCCACGGCATACAACCCACTGGAAGGAATTTAATTTCTAATTGAAAGCTTTGTTTTATTTGTTGTAGTAAATAAAGGAACACAACAAAATCTTGTGTCGAAAAGTTAACTTCTTAATAAATGCTGATGCTGGGTTTTTCATCGCTCATTCATTGGTAAAACGTGTTTACAGTGCAAATTTAAAAGTTTTTTCATTGTAAATGTTAAGTATCAATTCTCTGCTGTTTTTCTCCAGGTTCTCATCTAGAAAACCAATCAATATTCAGGAAATCCGTCGTTTTTAATGACCTAGTAGAAATTAATTAACACAATTGTACTTTTGCCATTTTCGCCATTTTAGTCTACAGCCGGCAAAAAATTCCGGAAACTGTTAGAAAAATACTATCCCTGAAGATGATATTAATTATCAGTTCTAAATTTTTGGAGTGTAAAGTTGCGCTAGTTAATCACAATTCACTACCATAATTTCAAATATTTTTTGAACAAATTGTAAGTACATACTGAATAGTTCGATTGAGTTATCTTCAAATGATCCGTACACCACTTTTGCACTTATTAAAAGGACAAGCGGTTGACGCCTGGTAAATCTGGTTCCTATTTGAAATATGCAATAAAAACGATGACCAACATTTTACCCTGTAGACCTTGATTTCAGTGACTAAATGAGAGCTGGCCCAAAATCAAATCAAATCAAGTTGATTTGATTTGATTAGAGCTTTTATACGAATGTCTATTAGAGTTACAGCTTTAATTAAACTAGTATAGATTAAGAATCGGTATTACCAAATGATAATACCAGCTGGTTTCCGCTCCATGACACTTTGGTCATATTTATACTCTTATTCTGACCTTCATGATGACATTCAAAGTATTTGATATTTCAGTATAAGAAGACGATAACAAACGCAATGTAGGATTTTTAAAATAATAGAACTTTTTGATTGATCCCAAGCCAGCCTATGAAAAAGCTTGGAAGTAAAATATGGAATTATTCGTTGAACAAATCGGTTGGCAAACCCCTAAGGTTGAGATAGTGATCATTTTGAGATTTTCAAAAAAAAAAGTTTTCAGAATTTCAAACAAAGTCGGTCGTATCTGTAGTACAGTATAAAGAAAGCACGTCAATATTCGATTAATTTATTAATCATCCCGTTGCACGTCATTTCGCGATTGGGCCAATGAACGATGGAGCGCCATCTTAACTTGAATCTATATTTGGTTCAGTAAGTTTCGCCCTGTGTTGAATCTACTAGCACCATTGTGCTCGAACTAATAGGCCTGAGTTCAAGCCCACTCCGATCAGACACACGCACTCTACCCGAATTAAAATCGGTTAGATTACCAGATTGCAATGCGGTAATAAGAGCTGCAGCATTTTCAGGATGCTCTTGCCGCTGAATATGAATTTGGACATTAACCGCACTAACTGAACTCTGGTCAGGGTCGCTGGGCGTGTCATTTTCGCCAGATGCAAAAGCCACATCAGGTTCCTGAAGAGCTGGGTTGGACGCCGATAATGCAGTCTCGTTCTCGCTGATGTCATGTTGAACGTTAAGGCGTTCATCCGATTGGTCTTCAAAAAAGGCAATAAGATTTTGAAAGTTTGGGCGAAGATCGGGTTCCCAATTCCAGCAATCGAGCAGCATATCGTAACTAAATGAATTGGTAAAATGATTAGGTACCTATAGCTTAAAATAAGTTCTGTTCTTACCGATAGCATTTCAAGATTTAAACTCACGTGGAAGACGTGGCAGTGCGTGGGCATGACAAGCGGTTGCCATTCCCCAGATGTTCAATTACATTTCCCGCTCCATAGCTTGGGAGAGATCCCTTCGAAAACAATTCCCATACCGTTACACCATACGACCAAACATCGGATTTCACCGTGATCAAGTTTTGGTCCAAGGCTTCTGGTGCGGCCCATAATTCGGGAAGGGGCTGAAATTTAAATGTGTCGGTTTTACTTACCTAATGTTGTTATAACATTATCGGTTTTGAAGTGAAAGTCGAATATTTCTTACCACTCGCCTGCGGTTGTAAATTTCACGACCGTAGAGATTCCGAGACAGACCTAAATCTGCCACTTTGGCAACCAAATTGTGCGTCAGCAGAACATTCCTTGCGGCTAAATCAATATGGAGAATCCCATTGGAGCTCAGAAATTTCATTCCACGAGCAATCTGGGAAGCCCATAATGGAATTATTGGACAGGCTCTTTCCGTGTATTCATCGATTGCTTCATAGAGTTCATGAACGTGATCCTTTATGTAATTTTTGACGCTGCCGTTTTCACAGAACTCCATTAGAATATTTATTTCCACTGCAAATTATCACATAAAATATTCAATGGTTGTATCCGTAAATCCTTCGGATTAATTCGTAGTAAGGTTGCACGGTTAATATTACATTTCTGAAAATTCTTTGTGGAAGCTCCAAGAAAAGTTACAACATTTGGGTCAGATCCTAATTCATGGACCAACATCATCATCTTTAGCTCGGAGCAAAGCACTTTCAACTGATCAGCTGACCGTCCAGCTTCCGACAAACACTTTACTGCAACGGCTTTAGTTTCATTGGAAGTAGTAAAACCATCGGATTCTAAAACTTTGCACCATATCATTATGGGTTTAAAAACTCTACTAAAACCACGCTTCTTTGGTACAGTTCGTAATTCAGATAACCAAACTTCTCCGAAGAAACCCTCATCCAGTTTACGACCTGGAATAAAAAATATTCAAACACTTTTAATAGTTGGAATCTAGTCAGCATTCAGCATTCGTGCCATGATTCTAATGTTGACAAATCAGCACAACATAACCCTGGTTTTGTTCAGCTAATGTAGAATTGGTCTAACGAGCAAATGTAATATACGCTGTTGGAAAACCGAAAATCTGTTAATCGAAGCCGGTTGCTGTAAAAGTAGCCCAAAAGCATGCCACGATCACGATCGATTTCCATATTGACAGCAAGCTCTAGGCATCGAATTACTATTCCTAATTCAGGTCAGGGTCGGTTACTCTGCGGGTCATTTAAACCCTAACCTAACATCCTGAATCTAAACTCAGTATCGACGTTAACAAAAAATAATTTTAGTTAGTTCCAACCCATGATCCTGAGAACAAAAATTAAATGACACTAGTGTAGCATATCGTAATCGTAATATAAAACAATTACAGAATACATTGGTGTAAAGTTAGGGTTTCGCAGCTAAAGTTGAA
This sequence comes from Ceratophysella denticulata, assembly GCA_034694925.1. NCBI lineage: Eukaryota > Metazoa > Arthropoda > Collembola > Poduromorpha > Hypogastruridae > Ceratophysella > Ceratophysella denticulata. The sequence goes on along the minus strand of JAQFYT010001864.1, from coordinate 5,914 downwards.
TAAAATAATTACAGGTAATATCAGTGGACGGTCTCTGTTAATCAAACGCTGGCTTTCCAATGCCGTATCACGAATATTTTTGGACCAATATTACGTCAGTCGGACGTGTAAACCAGTGACGGTTAGAGTCCTTTAGGCAAAATTACCTACTCCGGGTGACGCGAGATTGGAGAAAACTAACTTTAAGAATATTATTTTAAAAATTCTGCAAAACTATAGAGAATCCATACATTTTTTAAACAGTACTTCATCAATTTCGTAGTCCCCGGTGTAAGGCAGCGTAAGATGTCTGGATCTGACATCTTCTCCATCTTCAGACATTGGATATCCACCTGAACCTCCTCTTCGGAAATTTATTTCAAGTTTCTTCAATTCAGGATTTTCCTTTTTAAATTTTATCAGCAGAAACACAAATATAGCTGCGAGCAGAATCAATGCCAAAACAGATCCGATGACTACAATTTTGAGTGTAGGGGATTCTGTTTTGATTTAAGAAATTAAAAGCTCAGTGGATTTAATTTTTTTGCATGCATGAAAAATATAATATCCTAATGATATTAACCCTTTGAGCCCCATGCCAGATTCACGCAAACAACGGCTAAGGCCCAACGCAACGAGCCCATTTCGGTCGTCATGGCCCAAGCGCTCTAAACAAAAACATATACTGATTCCCAACCGCACTAAACTCAAGACAGGCGCAAGCGCCCAACTTATACTTATACTTACGTTATTTGATCACACGGATTTGAAAATACACGGAAACTTGGGCGAGCGGGGTTGGTTGGGCTCCAAGGGCGGTTGAGCTCGATACACGTATTCTTGTATTGGGCGTGAGGGGTTGCCACCAGGAATACACGTAGGTATGCGTGTACTGGGGCTCAAAGAGTTAATGATTTTTTAAAATACTTTTTACGCTAATTTGGAATTCCTTAACGACTGTTTCCTTGAATTTATTAGAAATATGGCAAATGTATGTTCCAGCAGAATCCATACTGATTTCAGGAATTTCAAAGATACTAGTCGTAGTATTGCCATACCCAAAAGTAGAAATGCCCTTTGAATAAGAAAATCTCGCTTTAGACCATGGAATACATTTGAATACACTCCAGGATGACGTACTTACATTTTGAATACTAATCTTGGACAAATTATGTTCGTGTTTGTACCACACAATCTGATCTGGGTTTGGAAATCCGACAGCTGAACAGTTCAATTTCTTATTCAGCTCTCCATACTCGAATTCAAGCTTCTGTGTTGCTGATCCAAGTATTGTTGGTAACGTATTATCTATCATTTCGTTAGAAGCATACGGTTAAAATGAATTATTTAGTTGTTCGTCATTTTGGTGCAGGGTTGCATACCAATAATTATTAACCAGAAGCTTTGCGCTACAGATCCCAAAATATTAGTCCCCGAGCAAGTGACATTTATAGGAGATCCATGTTCAAACAAAGCGTTGTAGTTCAACACATTGAACGTGAAGTTATTGACAATCTGAGCACATTTCGAAAGCAGACAGCTCGGCGTTGGCTCCTGAATGTGTTCAACAATCTTAAAGTATAGAAAATTCGCCATGTATTATTTTGCTCGTGTAAAGAAAATCTATAATAATGATTGCAAAGGTTAAACGTATACCATGTTATTAATAAACCATTCCACCACGAGGGGGGATCCCGTATTAAATTTGCACGATAGTTGAGCTGGAACTTGATTGAAAACGGATATGTTCCGATCAGTTTGCTCATCAGTTGCAAGTGTAGGTTTTACAGATTCTAAAGAAAATCATATCAATTCTGTTGTATTCGTTGCACCGCGTCAGATGGACTTTGGACAGTATTGGAGACTGTTTTCGATTTATTAGGCGTGTTTTTTAGTCAATTACTTAGAATTTGCGGGAAGTTTACGGTGAGTATTTTCCAGTCCGGACTACTCCACATTGGAGCATTACAAGTGAGGTTCTCCATGCCTGGTCGAAGGGTTGGACAGAACTTTGAAGTAAGGCGTGGGGGCAAAGTTTTACCCTCATTGTGGTACTTCGTCACGTCGTTCCGCGTTTCTATCACACCTAAAACAAATTTTTTTGTTAAATGCCCTTCGGAGTTCAGAACAAATTGAGAGCACTATTGAGTTGGTTGAAATCCACTTCAATTTGTAGGCATTTCGTATTTTCTGCACAAATAAGACTATAGATAGAGGAAATATGAAAAATATTTGGTGGTCTAATAATCGGGTTTTAGGCCTATTTCGCATTCTCCAACTACACATGGTTTTGGGCATTATTATTCTTCAGCCTAGATTTCTTTACCTTCATTGGTATGGTAAACACTCGAACCGTTTCCCCAGTTAAGAGTCCAGATAATCCCAGTTGCAAAGTGATACTGGGAAGCTTCACAGAGAAAACATCGGATTTCGCCTTCCGTTGCAACTTTCTGGGAAATGTCAGCTAAATATATTTGATCCAAGTCAGAGTCACTGCGAACTCTGTGTATTTTGGAGTAACGCGGTTTTGATTCATTTCTGAGGTATTGCCATTCCTTTCCTGTTTCCAAGAGAATGATATTCGACCTCCGTGGGTAGATAGGCGTGTACATATTTGTGGGTAACATTTTCAGTCGCATCGTGATACTGGGCTTGTTAGTAAAATTGAGTGTCGTGTTTAAGATACTTCGTTTGCCTTTCAGGGATTGGAAGTAATCGTCGACGCTGATTAGTTGAGGATGACGCTCGTAATCAAGTGCTCGGTATCCATTATTGTCACACACGAAGATAAATCCAGATTGGATTACTTCTTGCAGTGGTATTATGGAGCAAGGTGACATCACTAAACCCAGACTAGGAATCCCGTCAGAAGACTTTAAAATCATATTATAATTCAATTAGACAAGGGGGTAATAGATAAATCTCTCAACATCCAAGCAGTATTCTGGACTGATTAATTAACTAACCAGTTTTCCAGTAACAGTAAACTACAATTTTCGAGAGAGTGTGTAGTTTAATAATTGCGTAAATAATAGGTAAAAATCTTACGTCGTAGCACCTTAGGGTATAGTCCAGTTCACCCGACATTAATTCTTTTTTCGTTGGCATGCTTTCATTTATTCCTAGTCTTATTGCAGGTGTGCAGTAACTGCTCGGTAGTATTGCCCCCAGAACTCTCCGATTATCCTGTTGTGAAGTAGTCAACACGGCCAAAAATATGAACGAATTTTAAAATTATAATCCGAATGAACCGTTGACGTTTTCCGGTAACTAATGACCACGAATACCAACCTGACTCAAGAGTGGTTTGAGCAAGGCTGCGGTAATTGAATTCTTCACAGAGTACGCAGCCATTGACGGGGGTTGAATGCCTGTCACTGAGCAGTTTCCGCAGGTCATTCGACAACACGCCATGTTAAAATCAGTGTGAAACGAATGTGGCTTCGAAAATTCATTTGCCATGGGCTTACCTGTAAAATTAATAATATACGGAAACGTGAAACTGAGAAACTTTTCATGGTGCCAATTAGGTTTGTATCCTACGTTTTTTTGGTAGTAATATTGTCGTGACTGATTCCACCACACCCTCCTGGATTTTCGCTGCATCACTCGTCGTACTACATATCCAAAAGTAGTCGTAAATTGATGAGAGTTCACGGCCCCTTAATATGAACCCTGTTAAAGGGTCTTGCTGAATTGATGCATTTGGAAATATTTCCGTGTACGCCTGACCTGAAAACTTCCAAAGGTAAAGGTGTGGTTAAAGATAGTGATATGTCTACGTATAAAATGCGGTGAAATTGACAGCATATATACACTCGTAGATCGTAGTAATTTGCATAAATGAAATGAATACGCAGGTACCTCCTGAATGAACAGATGTACTGATTGTCCCACCTTTGATACCCCGCATGGCAGATCAAATCGTAGTTCTGAGTCCGAAGTAGTATGGTATTTGTAGTAGAGATCTGAGTCCTCCGCGTTAACGAGTAACGGTTTATTTGCCTCTACATAGAATAACATCCAAAATTTAAAAAATGTGATCTTTCTTTGAACACGAATTAGGTAATCAAAATATATACTCAGCATATGGAATATTAGTACAATACTTGCCTTCCAAATATACGTTAACGTATTTCTGAACTTTAGGGAACTGCACACACTGGCACACGTATCTTCCAGTTAACTCGTTCGATAAACTTTGTAATATTAAATGGACATAATAGCGTGGTAACTCAATTTTGCCCATTTGGTCTAGTTCTGTGAATCGATGTGCATGTACTTCAAGAGCTTTAAAGGTTTCCATTAGTTTTACCTTTATTTTGATTCATCGAATTAATTCAGTATTAGGAATATAATTGAACCCAAACTTTTATCTAATTCGAATTTCTTGAGCTTAAAACAAGCTGTACGCACAAGTACATCAGGTCAACTGAGACATTATCCTTGTATGCCTATTACACTTATATAAGCTCTTCTTGTGTTTACCTTAGCAGGATAAAATTGCCACATAGCGGGACAGGTTGCATTGCAGATTAATACTATCCTGTCTCTTGACGCAATTTCCGGATTAACTTGAAGAGTATTGTTTATAATCTGCATCTTTCTGGAAACCCCTCCACCTCTCTTTATGTCGGAATTGCAGTCAAAGTGAGGTATACCATCAATTTCCTCCATTTCTGAACATTCCAGGACACTAGGAGCAGTAGCAGAGTCTGTAGTCGCATAACCTCGGATTCTAACCGCAGATATTTTTATCCGTTCAGTTTCAAAACATTCTGTTTGTCTCAAATATACGCAGATCAGTAAAGATATAACACACATAATGTTGCACTTATCTGGATTATTATTAGACCAGCACGGCATTTCTTTGTACTTTGTAAATTCGCAGTGATTATTTATCAAATTGGAACGTGGAAGATTTATATATACCTATATTGTACTGTACTACATACTTCCTGCACATAACTTTCCTTCAATACTTCAACAGCTTGTCCTACTGAATATTGAGCTACACTAACAAGATTGACAAACTTAAATTCATGTTATCGTCTTTTAACTTGGAGACTGTTACTATCATTGCAGAATTAGTTCTACTTGCTCATATTACAAGTAATAGTACTCTAGTCCGTCACAAGGGAGGAGAGTCAAATGAATTTTTTGCTCTTGCTACTCGACCTTATTCGACATTGTATGTTGTATGTTATCCATCAGACATTACATAGATGCTCAATTCCTGGAATTAGTATAATTTTATCATGCTCTGAATTACGTAATGAAAGTGAATATGTGTACTAATATGGTAGATGTGGAAATCAAACTACTCTTCACGTACATGTTTACATTTGTAAGTAAATAGTTCCAAAACTTATTTCTATATACACTTCTGAACTGAGTTATTTTCAATGAAAGCTGTGCAGATCCAGATTCTTTATTTTTAGCTATTTACTAATATTATCAACAAAATTGTACAGAATTAAAACAGAAATTATAACATGACATAACCTCAAACACAAATATCAGAGTATTAAGAACTAGTAGATGTATATTTGCAATTTCCGGGAAGATGTACAGTAACTTATTCACAGGGACGTGATTCCGTATAGGTAGTTTATATCATCTGATATGGATCTACTTGGACTGGGGGGACAAATGAAATATATATTCGCAAGGCATCCTCAATTTCTGAGCAAGGAATATTGTCCGATTCATTTGGATATATTGAAGTATTGTATTGTTTCACCACAATGATATTCGAGATTTTCATATCATGTCTTTGAGTTTGAGCATATTTTATGTATTTCTGATTTATTGTGAACAATAAGGTAAACAATATAAATAGGCTAATATGCTTACCTGGCATTGCAAAAGTTAACAGTAAAATATTAATGCAGCATCCAAATAAATAGTTGCAGCGCAGCATTTGTTTTTTTAC
>JAQFYT010001863.1:0-14690 GCA_034694925.1 Ceratophysella denticulata | reverse complement strand
AAAACCGGATGTTGCCCATCTCTTTGTGAGTATGAAGCCAACCGGATGACGCGTTTGCTATACCATATAACCCCCCCCACACACATTTCTCTCAACCTTCCTTACCCTTTATATTATACATACCCTGGTTTTTTAGGACAAAACTTGTCAAATTAGGCCAAAAATATAGTGATTCTTTAGGTAACACCTCAAAGATCGCCTCATCGGGAACATGGGACGGCTGTGAAATAGCCTGGGGCCAAGGCCCAACCCTTAGCGGACAAAACAAGGCACAAAAATACCAGGTTATGCTAAGTTAGCGTTATCGTAAATGTGAGGTTATTGTTTGAGACTAAGTGACCGTAAACGCTGGAATGAGCACTGATACTTTTCTCGATACTTTTGTCTCAGCGTGAGTCTGACATGTCATTCCAGTGAAGGGTCTTAGACCTTGATAATTCCCTTCTCAAGTGCCTCTCCCAGCCCCATCTCCACGACCACTACCATTTTCAATTGCGAACAATAAACTTTGTCCGCGTGTGTACTCAGCCGAGTCCTTCCTATTAAGAACCAGCAGAAGCTTGGGAGAGTAAATGGGCCCGATTTTATGGACAGGCACGAAAAGTGCTGGGCTACTTCCTCCACGACGACCCACGCTACCTTTGAAGTTCCAAGTCTTCTTCTACCGTTTCCCTCATACCGGTATTTACTTTTAGTTAATGTTACCGCAATGATTCTGTCTGGAGCTCACCGGCCCAGAAATTAGGCACATTCAGTATTGAATTTCCAGTGGCTTTAATTAGGCTACCCGGGACATGAGTACGGTTCACATACCTACATATACTTATATGTATACGCGTACAGGGCTACACGGATACCGGGTTACAGTACTTATAGAGTACCACCCCGAAAACTCGATTTATATTATACGCTATTTAAGATCATGATAGGCTATATGTCTATGTCCGGAGACAAGATAATAATCGTGAGCTAAATAATCATGTAAACAAGACTAGAAATACGATAAGGCGATTTTGTACTTCGACCTGGCCCGTGAGAAAGTATTTACTTCGGGACGGGAAAGCATCAACTAACAGTAGCCCTTGCCCTAGCCCAGTTTAAATCATGAATTAAGCCAATGAGTTAACTCTTCTCTTGTTTTTGGAAGCTCCAACCCCGGGTTTGGTGATATGCGATCCTATTACATCGTGAAAACCGGCTTTATTCTCGTAACACTGGAGGAAACATGAAGAGAAAATAACAAAATATGGCTTCCGAGTGAAAGTTACAACTTTTACTTTACACCCTACTTACTCTCATTTATGTGAGAGTGGGCAGAGAAGCTGTTACAATGTTATACATAGCCCTCGCCTCCCAGTGTTATAGTATCCTTCCGGCTTGACACAATTCACAATTTGGGGTAATCATCATATCCACAGTGTACATATAGATGCAATGTAGGATACTGATATAACATGCGATCCCGGGATTGAATGTTATTTACAGCCAAGACTTCCTCGCAATATTATTCCGCTATATTAGCCTGGTGAAAACAGCGTGTGATCCGGCGATCGCACGCAATAACAGTATCCACATTTTGTCAGAGATTTCCGCGGGATGTTGATGATCCTTAGCTCATCATACCCCAGAAACAGTAGTGGCCCGGCGGTTCCACTTTCATCGTCAAAGGATCCCAGTTTTCAGAGAGATTTTTAGAGGAAAAGAAAGCAGCGAAAGTGAAGGAAAGTCATCTGTATTCCATTATTTATGAGACAAGCTGAAATTATGTGTCGGGCTACTTCTGAAGTTTAAGCTGTGTTCGAGGTGGTGTAAAACAGATGTTCTGGGGACTCTTCTAATTTCTGTATAAGACTTTGAGAACTCCTTAAGGTTGTATTGCAAATATTTTGGGTAATGTGAGCTTATGGATTCAAAACGTCAACTGGGTTTCCATTTTCAGCCTAAAACTGCCGTAATATGTTAATTTGAATGACTCGTGACCGTGTGTCGTTGAAAACCCAAACATACAATGTACAACCAAAGCGAGCTATACCTTATAGTTGGGTAACATTAATGTGGTTAAGGTAAACAAATGAGACAGGAACTACACGATCCGGGTTAGTTAAATACGGTCATAGCGTTCCGATTCCATATCGCAAAGGTAATCTTAGCTTGTACTTGGTAAGTTAACTGAGAAACCAACTGTTTTGTCCATAAGCAAAAACTAACATTTTGCCGCGAATTTGAAATCTAAAAATACAGCCTTAAGGAAACTCTATACCACCCACTGCTTTTGAATTATAATTCTGAACAGGCTCCGGCTCCGTCTCGTCACTTGAGATGGAGAGATGGTAAAAACTCTCTTTCCTTAATTATTTATGACTGAAACACAAACTAGCTCCAAGCTTATTGGAGACCAATAAATCCGTCATTCTGTATGAAATATTAGAGCTGGAAAGAGCTGGAACGGAATTCTTCCGAAAGAACAAACTTGTGATGATTAATTCAGAGACATTAAGGCTAATTCATGTTAACAAAGCCAAAGTAATGTCAAGAAATCCTAAAATGTTTTTGTACATGGATTCGTATACGCACATGCACAACGTACAAGCAAGAAACAAGTTGAATCAAGGATGGATTAATTTTGTGCATAAATTATGTAAAGTTGGCTTTAGTCGGAATATGGGACACGCCAAAGAGGCCGGACTTGAATTTCGAATTCAGCGTCTCATTCCAGCTTCGTGAAGTAGTACATTACACGCTCTGTCTCCAAATTTTATGTAGATGTTTACAGAGAATTTGGAATACATGCTTTCCAGGGTTGGGAAATACCCATAGCATGCAAAAAATAATATTATTTCGGAACCGGGTTAAGCTGGATTAGACTATAATCTAACCTAACCTTACATCCCCCATGCCTTTTGCGGTATGACATATTTTCTGCGTTACGTTTTGATCCAACAGCCAAACGCATATGTAGATTTAAATTTTTAAACCAATATTTTGACCTTACGCCAACCCTGATTCAGCGTATTCTTGTTCAGAACAAGGCCTCAACTAATCTGAATGTGAATAGCTATGAGAAGAAAGATGGAGTAAATAAGATAAGTCCCAGTTTTTGTTCCCTTCAAGGAATTCCATGTAATTTCTATGCAAAGTTCTTCGTTTCCAAAGATCTAAGCCGGGGGAACTAACAAGGTTACGGAACGAAGAATAAGAAACGACGCGAGTCTCTCTCTGATAGTCATTCACAGCAGCCTTCTATCCCAGTTATACCCGAGATACGAAAATGTAAAGACACTTCAGTAAATCCCAGAAGCCCCTTGTCAAGACTAATAAGATCCCGACTCACCCGTGTGTCATGAACGCCGGTGAACAAGTAGCTCTCTTCCCTCGTAATCATGAACACGGCCAAATTGGCGGTGTACGTGGCCAGGAAGACTACGGCGAACATGGACCAGACATGAACCACGACCCTGTACAATTAGAACAAATTGGCGTTAGAGTCACATCACAGGTTATTCTTTGTCTATGTGCATATATTTGAATTCCGACTGTAATACCATAGCGTATCGGAACAAATACATTAGCTGGAACCAGAAAATCAAACTTACCGTAACATAAATATCTAAACACAGAGATTGACATGAATAGACCCTACTGCGGCTTCTAAACCGCAAATAGCCAGAAAAGGAATCCAGGAATCGGATCGAGTATTGTCAAAACAATTTAATTCTGCTTTGTGAATGCCCTATTGAACTTACTTTGCGGTGAAGCCACGCGGTGGATCGACGTGTACCTAGAATGAGAATCAAAGGAGAAAGTTGAGATTTTGTATGTTTTCATTTGATTGAATTTGGAATTAATAAATAATATGAGGTACCTATTAAACTTGTATTTATTACATACCGAAGCCTGGAAGAGCCGCGCCCACACAAGCCAACAGGAACGGAAGAAAGAGAATTGGGCACCTGGTCGGGCTTCAGACTGTAAAAGTCAGTTTATGTTTTAACTAATGAGCCGTTCAGAATCACGAAACAATGCATTGAATGAACGACCAAGCACTGCAAATCAGGTACTATGTAACTTGTCTAGCTATTCCTTGAGTGACAACTGAAATATGGTTGAAATCATTGGAACGGAACTCCAAAAAAATACCTTCATATTGAACCCAATTGGGCTGAGCCACTCAAACCAAAATATGGCCAAGGAGTAGATCTGAATTCCAACCACGCATACCAGGAGCCAGAGATCCCGGTCAAATGGTTCTAAATAGGGTCAAAATTCAAGTCCATTTTAGGATACAAAATACAAAATTTAAATTCAATCCAGTTTTTCACGGTGAAGGCATTACGGGTCAAAGTTAAAGTTGTGGTCATCAAACTCAGGTGCGACCGGCAATTAACTTATAGGCCAATCACTTACTCAAGGGTCAATTATTGGTTAAACATGTTTAATAACTTACCCAGAAAAGCGATGGGTGAGATAATTCCGGTCCGTTTGGCCGTCAGAATGGCTATACCCGAGTCCATGTATGGGACACTGAAGTCCACCACTGCTTCACGTTCGGAATTGATCATGAGCGAGGCGAGGGCAACGTCAACTTTTCGATTAATGAGCTCTGCTATGAGTCCGTTCCATTTCCCGTTCTGGACAGTACCCCAACGAGCGTCCGAGACACGGGAAAGGTCATAGGTGAACCCAATATTGTCTGCAAACTTCATGAGAAGGTCAATGCAGAACCCTGAACAGCACTGGTAGTAGGATGAATTCCGGATCACTTCCGAGTGATTCAATCTGCATGAATACAAATTTGAAAATTAGTCGTTAGACTAGTTCAGTAAGGGTAGAGTATGGACAATCCACAAATGTGTGTTAGCGAATGATAGCAAGACGAAATGGTATACGCAGCTGTAACCTTTTGTAGCTTACACCACTTGAGTCTGAACTTAGAAATTAAAGTGGTTCGTCTGCAAAAATGTTCGAGTAAACAACCAGCATTGATCATTCTAACTCCGAGTTTGAGTTTCAATGAAAAGATGAACCAAACCCATGGTTTCACCATGTCACGGATCAATGGGCAAGGAGATATAAGAATTGGAGCGTCGGAATTATTGTAATTGGAAAGGTAAGCTCTTGGGTTGTGTATGAGGTTCCTAATGCGATTTCCGGTTCAGGGAGGCAGGAGATGAATAAGCGGAGGTGGGGCGGAAGATCCAAGGGACTCACGAGGATGCGGGATCATAACCCAAACTCAGTCAGGGCTTTTCAAGAGCTCCTAGAACAACATTTTTGTCTCAATATGATATTCCAGCTCAGTGACATGGAACACCAGGGGGAAGCCCCAGAGGAGAAAGCAAAGAAACAAAAAAAAACACAATTTTATTTTGATAACAAGAAGCCTCCCAATGTTTTACCATTCCATTTTCAACTCATCTCCTTGGATTGGAAGATTGGAATAATATGCTTCTCTTGAGGATCTCACAAAAAAGCTCTAAACTTAACAAGTGAGGTCGACGCTGGTCTACGCACGATTCCCCGAAGCCGTTTCCGCGAATGAACTCAAAATATACGACTTCTCAAAGTTGCAGTGGCGATCTGACCTTAGATCGCACATTGTTAGGGCAAGGGTCATTCTTTACGTTTAGCTGGGTTTCGCAATATGCTCGTAACCCGTACCATTGTCACTTGTCGCCATACTTAATAGCACCAAATACATGCTCATTTCTAATGCCGTCCATACCTATCGGGCCAATTAAAATGTCCGATTTGGGTGTTTCACATAACCTAATCTAGGTAACACCTGACTTAACTGTACTCAGACAGCCGCAGTTACCGTTACGGAATTGAATCCAGAGATTGGTCAGATTTCGAGTTGGAGCTACACATGCGACCGGCACGGCTTATTTTGTCGTCATTGAATAAATCTTGTGAATTTAAAGTTTACATCAAATTCGATATAATCAACGTAGATAGCGTAGAATTAATTGATGACGCTATAAATTTGTGCACGTTCTGTAGAATTGTTCAGGGTGAAATAACGCGACACAAGCAAAACTCAACTTTAACCCATTCAGCCTCCCAATATCCTAAGTCCTACTTCTCACAGGCAGGCAGAGCTATTTTGGGCAAAATGCCAAATCCCTTCAGAAAACCCAGTCTGAAGTCTGAACCAAGTCGATCTGCGTACAATATTTCTATGTCTAGGCAGTGCTTAGACAAGTGAGTGCTATTCCATGGCATGTCTTCTTCCGTGTTTTCATCTCGCCTGCCGGTCTGTCGTAGGAAAACTCCATGGCGTGTAGAATTGTCATACCCTCGTTCTCGTCGTTGGGTATGACTGACGGCAGCCTCTGTGGAGTGCGGTGGCTTGGTCATTTATAACGCTAAACGTCATAGGACTTATTAGCAGAGAGAAACTGAATCTGAGCATTTTGAGGAGAAATCTCATTGATGATATCTGTGCTGGGTATTTGAATCTGAAAACCTGAATGTTAGAGGTTCCATAGTAGTGAAAACTGGAAAACTCTGAATGGCGGTGGTAAAGGCCGAGGGCCGAGATACAAACAACTGAGAGCTACGTTACGTGTACCAATACTCGGAAGTCTGTCAGGCTCTAATGAGACATGAAAGGAAATTAATGACATCCTTGTTTTCCTCGATGAGTTTTCAAGTCTGAATAATTGCACACTTATAAGCATCAAACCGGGATTTGGAAATAGGGAATGGAGAATAGCCCACCGTGTAATTTCAGAGTACAGTTCAGTGGACACAGGCGTAATTGGAAGGGAGAGTCTGATTTGATTGAATTGGACAACGTATTCACGAAAACTAAATTATTTGAACATATGGTCACTGGACAGCATAGTGGCTTCATACGAATATAATAGAATTTTGAAACCAGTAAATCGTAGCAGATTGTTGCTATACTATGTTGCCAACAATCTGTTACGATTTACTGGTCACTATAGAATTTTGCTCCAATTCAACCCAGAAGTAATCTAAACCAGCGGCTGGACGAAAGTCACTATTTACGGTAATACGAAATACCAAGGAGGCAGCTGTTCACACCTATTGCGGAAGGTTTGTAATGTCGCGGATGGCTTACGTATTCAGGTATTCATATATGGACTATAATTTACGGATATTCAATACAACAATTGCATAATTCTGCGCATGCGAATTAAGTACCAAATTCAGACACTTTTGGTTAGGTAAGGTGTACTGTATGTTAGAAGGTTTCTAAGCTGAAGTCAGATTGACCAGAATCATTTTTTAAAAAAATCACAAATCCTTCGTAACCGTGTCTACATGTAAGGGTTTGATGGAGTCCGACATGTACGGGCGTACATGTCGGACTTTCACCGTGGTGCCATTTACGAGAAAGTTCCCCTGAAGAAACTTTATCATGTTTAATTGAATAATGCTGGGTAGAACGACTGTGTCCTTGTCTTGTTTTTGTAAATTCTACGACATAGCCCAGGGCGTGACTTAATAACGCCAGCTCCCGACTTGACAAGAATGAGTAAAGAGAGAAAGTGGACTCGTTTTCGTTTTTCACCGAGAAGTGAAAGTGGAAGCAGGGCTCATACGGTGGCACGTCATTTCGTATGACCCGTATTAGTTTAGAATAACGTTGGTTAACAAAACGTTGTTTATCTATAACTTTTATCAAGGTTATAATTCACATCAGGTCAAAGGTCAACGATTTCCTATACGGATAACTAAATTACTATTATGACCCCGTGACCTTTGACCAAAGGATAAAACAATTCAAAGTACTTACACAATAAGATTACCATATTTTACTATCATTAAATTGACAGGTTCAAATGAAATTAGGCCTTAACGCAAAAACGACGAAATACTAAATGCCGGAGAATCGGCTAATACCCTGGGATCCAATGCAGAAATGAGTCTTTTCAAGAAAAAACAAAGCAGACGGCCCAAGGACTCAAGCCAAAGAAACCTATTCATTCCACCAGCCTAGCACCCAAATATCAAAGGCGTCAACAAGAAATGAAACTCCTTTGCAACCCAGCGTGTCGTTCTGGGTGGCAGTTCCAGTACATCTTCTCACTTCCGATTTAACCACCCACAGTACCATGCACTCACGTATTACATTTCCTGTTAAAATCCTCAACTTTATGTCACTGACTCTCTCCACACTTGTGACCATGCACCCAGCATATGCATGACGCCATGAATATTTATCAGAGTCGTAATTTTGTTCAGAAGTAGGTTGTCATTCTAAAACTTACCCAACAATGAGAGACTCAGGAGCTATACGACAGGAAACTCCGCGATCGGGTGAGCACTTGCCCGTGACCGGGTCCGGATCTGCCATTTTGATATACGGGGGTTCTTCTAGAAATGCTATTTTCAGGTTGAATTTCTCGGGCACACCTTCCGGTGGTTTGTGACTATAGCCGGGCCAAATAATATCCTTGATGTCCAATTGGGTGGCGGGTTCTTTCCAAGACTGCCAGGCTCCAATCTAAATGAACAAGGATTTAGAGGATTAGTACGTAAGCCCGAATTATAAATGGGTACAGGCTGGTTTGGCAAAACAGATTTAGGGACTGTAACACAGTCTTGGTTGAAGAACCAAAATCATCTGTATCCCGAATCCACATATGTGACCAAACAATACATACTAATCTAACGTTGATCCAACATGGTGTACCTCCAGAATTACCTAACTCAATCTTTTTTTAACGAGATCTTGTGTCAGTTACACGAGTAGTGGATACACCAAAGGATACGTGGTACTAGGGAGGGTACACAACAGTAGAAGCTCGGAGATACACTTACATTAGAGGAACCGCCAAATAATACATGATAGGTTACATTTGAGGACACACCAAATGATGCATGATAGGTTACATTTGATGACACACCAAATGATACACGATAGGTTACATTTGAGGACACAAAAAATAATACATGATATTTGAGGACACACCAAATGATCCATGATAGGTTACATTTGAGGACACACTAAATCATAGATGATAGGTTACATTTGAGGACACACTAAATGATAGATGATAGATTACATTTGAGGACACACCAAATGATACACGATAGGTTAGATTTGAGGACACACCAAATGATACGTGATAGGTTACATTTGAGGACACATCAAAGGATACACGAGAGGTTACACTTGAGGACACAAAATGATATGCGGGTGGTGGTTCTACGTGTACAAGATTCCGAGAATTATACCTGATTAGATTAGATTACACTTATATAAACAGCAATATTAATTTCAATTCGGCGTACAAGCACACAGAGATTACCGAGAAATGCGTACTATTTATCTGTATACATTACTAAATATTACACACAAAATTGTGTCTATCGTTCCAAAATCAGGCCAAGTACGAGAAAATCATATGAAGCTAATCAAATTAGAAGTGAGAGTAAGTTGTCCTGAGGTGTCGAGACTGAAAACTGAGTTAATTCACCCTGCCACTAACTTTTCTCTCTGTGTTCCATCCCATTAAGTTTGAGCGATTGTGTCATTTTACTAATACTTTTATTAAAAAATAAATTCGTCACTGTCAACCCCGACTGAAGCCTCGAGACTCCAACTCCTTTATTTCGTAGTGTAATCTGGAAGAGGGAAGTAAATCGAGAACACAAATCCTGACTCTGAACCCTTTTTCTTCCTCTCAGTTCTCATAAAAGTCTCGGGAACGGGAAGTTGGGTGACAGCCAACCAGGGATCCTGTCCAGGAAAACTTGAGTCCTATTTCCAAGTCTCAAAGTTAGCTTGGGTCGAGAAAGAGAGATGGATAATCCAGTACAATGGACTTGGGATATACCAAAGAATTCACGACAATTCATTGTCGGACAGCTCATAGCGCCCGTAAATCATAGCTAGCGACTATGTATTCATTGCGTGCATTGCGCCCAACTCAAGACATCCATAGAGCAGAATTCGTAAGAGTGACTATTAAATAATAACGTTCATAGCCCCCGAATCCAAATTAGCGGATATTCATAGGGTTCATAGGGTCTAATTCATATCAAGTAGTATTCATAGCGTTTAAAGAGTCATAACTGTGACTTTTCATAGTCATGACGCAGCATTCATATCAGCGAAAAATGATGAGTTAATAGCGCTCAATTCATAGGATCGTGAATCAATATCATAACGCCAAATTCAAACAGGCAATACTATTCATAGCCGTCGTAGCGCTCAACTCATGGCACTTTTATAGAACAATTCATAGCATTTATAGCGCCCAATTTATAGTGTATCACACTCACAGCGGGGTCAACCTTTTGCGCCCAATTCATGGCTCAATTACTACACAGATGGTTACAGAATATGATTGTCCCCACTACAAAAGATTGCTGCTATAAATTGTCACGCAGTGAACTGTTGTGCTATGAATAGTTGTGCTACCCATATTGTGCCAAGGACTTCTGAAAATGCCTTGGAGCTTGGAGAAAGTAAGTGTACAACTTTCTCCGTCCTCATTCCCAAACTCAGGTTTTCCAATATCCCAATACACAACCTACTTCTTCCACTGATTCATTTGTAAATGTTGAGGCATTAAAAACTTTATAATCACCCGTCCAATCATCATCGGGGTACTTGTGTGTACACATTTAATTACAAAACTTTTGAAAGTATTAGCTATTCACGACAGTACGAGAGACTGTGTAGCAAGCTCTAATACTCGTCGTTATGTTCCGCCGTGACGTTAAGAACTCTCAATAGGCTTACCTATCAGTTTCCTACTCTACGGAGTAGAAGGAGCAGTCAGACATTCCATTATAATATTTATAATGACACGGAGACAGCAGTTCAAATCTTGTCAGGGTTCTCAAAATAGCTCATACTATTACAGCATAAACTGTTTGGGACTTTTGTGAAAATGAAACTGGAACCAAACACGACAGATTTCTCTTGGCCATTGCAGAACATTCAGAAAAGCTCTCGAATTATGTAATATCCATTATTCTCAATTGAATTGACCAATTTATATATGTATGTTCATATTGTTAATGAACTACGTGACACAATTCCATAATCACCTGACTCACTTTACTTATTCGGCAGTCCGTATTATGTAATCCTAACATTAGTTTTGTATTCCATGTTATAATAAATGTTATGCCATCGACACTGTGATAATTTCATAAGAGTTTCGATCTACGAGCAAGCTTGTGTAGATCCACTTGTAAACCGATCTTCAATTGTATTGCAGAGCTTCTAGTGATCAGACGTTGAAAGATTTAAGGAGCAAATTGAACGAGATTTAGGACTTAACACGGGGCACATAGCTACAACAGTTTTTTTTGGTTTGGATTGGAGACATCAAGCACTTTTAGATATCCAAGAGACTAAGGTAAGATAACATTGGTTTGCAAATATAATTTTTTTAACTTTGTCTTTTCCGAGAACTACTGGCATATGCCTACAAAGTATCTTCTCGAATATCAAAGCGTATCAAAGCGCCGTCACGTCCGGCGGTAGGATAATCCCAATTCCAATGAAAAGCCCGACCAAGAAACTCAAACCGATATTTGAATTCACTCCGAACAAACCCACATTTCATATGGTGAAAGTTAACAAACATGACATTCAATTCGTTTTTAAATCAATTCCCAATTATGGAATTCAATTTGAAGTGCTTGGGGATTTTAATCTTTGAGAGTACCCGAAACTATGTGTGAAATTACGTACAGAAGGCTAGGCAAGGTCAAGGTCAGACGGTTTTTTACGAAAATTCTATATGCACATTTGACTTTTAGTATACATGGCATTGTGTGTGTATCAATATTGAAGTACTATATCGTCAGTAGGTACTACTTCACAAATTAACTGGGGCTAATAAACTGGTTGGTTCAATTTGGAATTATTTTTATACGGTTTAAAAATGAATTTACTTCATATATTGAAATGTTTTTATCGATTATTCTCAATTTCGAGTAATGCTTATGTAATAGTTCAAAGAACCAATTGAATTGACCATTTAATACACCTACATATAGTTAATGAACCATGTAACACAATTTCATAATCACTTTGGTCACTTTACTGTACTTCTTCGGCAGTCCGCATTATGTAAACCTAACATTATTTTGAATGCAATTTTCAAAATTCCATTTCATAATGGTAATTTCACTGTGGTAATTTCATAAGAACTTCGATCTACGAGCAAGCTAGTGTACATCCACTTCCAATCCTATCTCCAATTGGGTTTCAGATTTTCTGGTGATCAGACGTTCCGAATCGGTTCTTTGAGTTACAGACAACAAGCATTGGAGTCAGTATCCAAGAGATTAAGGTAAGATAACATTGTTTTGCATTTAAATTGTAATATTAAACTTTGTCGTTTCCGCACACTACTGTCATTTCAATTGATACCCTGTCTTCCCATAAGCCCAACTAAGAAATTCAAACCGATATTTAAATTCACTCGAAACAAAGCCTCATTTCATATGGTGAAAGTAGGAGCACCCGAAACTATGTGTGAAATTATGTACAGAAGGCTATATACATAGGAAGATTAACTTCAAAGCTGGGATGCCGCTGGAGAAAATTCTGTTTTATCGAGCATTGGTGGTACAATGACATTCGTATATTTAAAAGAATATTTATGAATACATCTATTTTTGGAGTAAATTCTGGAATTTTTATACAAAAATTATATGCACACTGTAGTATATCAAATGTTGAAGTATTACGTCGTCAGTAATCGATTCCAAACCGGTCAGACAATCCAGGTGCTACATACATAATACATAACAGCTTCATATTTATATATTATGTACAATTGTATGTAGTACATGTGTACGACAAAAGCTAGGAAAATACTTTGTTAGTCACGTAATGAAACATAGATCTTTCGCAACCATGATTCTAGTTTCCAGTTATGAAATTGTATGCGTGTGTATAAACAAGGCGCAACCAACGGCTAATACCCATTCTGGGACTCCATGACATAACAATTTTGTAATAATGTTTTGATTTCATAAGAGTGATATGTGGGTATTTAGGGTCTTTGGCTTCCACAATTTAACTTCTTTTCCGTTTCAGAGCTTCAGGAGATCAGACGTTGGACCTTCTTCGAGTGAGCTTCAAACAGTTTCAACAGACTAACCTGCATTTGACTGCGAGTTGTGACCGCTACTCATCGTGAGCGATTTGGTTTGCCTTTACAACTACTTCATCGACCACTTTCCGAGGTAAGTTTTCTAAAATTATTATTGCCAACACAATGCAATACTTTGAATTCTCATTCAACATTGTTCAATATTCTGATGTGTAATATTTTTTGGATTTCCAGTCAGAGAACAGACACAATGGGGACTCCCGCTCCCAATGGATTCTTCTTGCACCATAACAAGTATTTCATTACTTGTCCATACAACGCATCACATCAAGTCTGGTAAATCCAAGTAGCTTTTCTCAGTTGAGATTCAATTTGGTTTTTAGATTATGATTATGAAGATTAGGCTACAGAATGAACTAAGTATTTTTCTTTTGCCTGATTTCAGGAATCCGAGCTTCACGGTTCACATAAGCAAGTGCCGTGAGGCGTACAAAAAGAAGATGGAGAAGGAGGGGAGGTCAGTGACAGACATCTGTAGATACGACTACGACCATCAGCTTCCAAGTCCCGAACTTCTGGTCCACGAGAGAGACTGTCCCAGTCGATTCGGTGTCGTCACTTTTCTTCCCTGGGCACAAACTCCAGATGGAAGACGAGAAAGTAATTCAGCTCACTGATTAATCAATGGTAGAATATTTTATTATTGAGTTTTTAACTTTCCAGTTGCTGCACAAGGCGGTGTAGCTAGGCCGAAGTCTGATTTCCATGTGGATCCAGCTGCCGGAGACGAAACGGACAACGACGCAGAGAGTGACAGTGACGACAGTGACAGTGCCAGTACGACGGCTGTTGTGGATGGGCCGTCCAGTGCTCGAAGGTACTGGAGACCGTCCATTGGACAACGGGTCAAACCCATGAGCGGTGCTGAAGAAGAGATAGACTGGGATTGTCGAGTCAAGCTTCTCGACCTGGAAGGCGATGTTGATGACTTGGAGAAAAATTGGGACGAGGGTGACTCCGGTTCCGGTTTTAACAGCACACAGTAATTCTCAATGATACGAACATTACATTTTGCATTTTACATTTACTAGTTAATCTTGATTGTCCGTCAATTTCTGGTAAATACCAGTAATAATGGATGCATGGCTCAACGAAATTCAATAAAAATATACTAATGAACTTCAACCAAAAATTATGTGACCTAATAATAGATCATAGAAGTTATTACATGCTAAAATCTAAGTGAATGCTTTCGCTTTACGCTAAGGAACTGCATATGCATATGACATGACCAATTTATGGACAATCATCTATCATTTCGGGAATGGGAATTAGATCTTATCGGACTCTGATACTAAGGCATTATTCGGGTTTGAATCATCCCCGAACTCAGTATTTTTGTTGTGATTAAACAGAATATTGATGTGAAAGCAAGGCACACGCATAAATTTCGTATAGGCAAGTCTCACCCTCCCCAAATAACATTCCGGTTTGAAAATTGAAAATTGACTTTTTACGTCGATCAGCTTCTGCTTATTATAGCAGCTCTCCCAGTTGTGACGGTCCCTTTACACTATATAACTTTACACTATAGTTTTTACACTATAGTCTCCTGAACTATGTACAAGTTCG
>JAQFYT010001862.1:0-14691 GCA_034694925.1 Ceratophysella denticulata | reverse complement strand
TACGTTTCAAAGCCTTTCGTTTCGTTTCGTTTACGTTTCAGCCCTGAAACGAAACGAAACGAAACGCCGGGAACCCTCCCAGCAGGTGAGGCATCTGCATCTGGCCCACGTAACATGGGTAAGACCCTCGGGTTTATTTCCGTCGTCCCGGAAAGATCTTTGGCTTGATGCTGCGGCAGTGCGCATTGCGTATGGCACGGGAGCATAATGCTTTTGTGTGTAAATATTTTTAATGAAAATTATTTTTTTCGGTTTTAAAATAAATGGCCCATGCCATCATGGCCCTTACACTCTAATACAATATTTATACACATACGTATCGTCAAAAACCGAAAAAATAATTTTCATTTACACACAAAATCATTATGCTCACCGAAAGTCAAAAACCGAAAATCCTTATGGAAATTAACACTTGATTTTCAACTTGCCCTTTGAGTTACTCAACTTGGACCCCCAATAACTTTATTGAACCTATGATTCTGCAGATATAATATTGTACACTTTTTTATACTTTGACCCAAGGTACTTGTAAAAAAAAATGTAAAAATGCTTATTTCGTCTTTGTGGCATAATACGGTCATCCATATTCTCTCCAGCTACCTAGACACTAAACTAGGGTCCAATTGGAAAATTAGAGGAGTAGGATGGGATAGGAAATTAAACCACGTAGCAGACGAGCCATTCCTCATACTTGATGGTATATGTGGCGACCCGAAACGTAGTGTTCACGTCAAGTGGTTCCCTTGTTAGACTATGAGTGTCGAAGCAGGTTATGGAGCCACCACAGTGGCGGCAAGGGTGTATATACGCATATGCGGAGGCTAGCATCGACGGGAAGCGTCGTCGCGTCGGTAGCATCCAAGAAGGTATCCAGGACACGTCAGTGTTTTGAGCTAGAGCCAGGCACTGAAATCCATTTCATCTCATGTTACGTGTTTACTAACTGTAGTAAAATGTGGAGTGGAGACGGCTCCGCGTTTGTTTGGTCAATACTGTACTGTAGCATTGTAAATTGGAATATTCAGTTCGCCTTTGGCGGCAAAGTATTACCTTAAGCTTCAGTGATAATGGAAGAAATAATCGCTACATTCAACAGTGTACACGACGAATAGATTCCCTCAATTTACTTAGCATAATATCAAAGTGCATATGTGTCGAATCCAGGTCACCATGAACTCGATCCCGATTTTGATGTGTGTCCCGTGTCCCTTACTTGAGGTTTAACCTTGGGACGTTCTTGTAGCTTGTACGTGTAAAACCGCATTGTGTGAAAAACTACAGGCTTATTCGCCGGAATAAAATGTACCAATACCTTAGCGTAATATCCCAATCTCCAATTCTCTGATCTCATCACCTGGCTTTTATTACACTTTCCAAAAGCCAACAATCAGGACATTCTTCTCTATGATCTGACGTCAAATCCAAAAACTTCACTTCTGGTCTGGCTCCGAATATTGTACGTTGAATTGTTGCTTACAGGAAACAGGTTTACTTTACGAATAATTGCCAGTGGCAGTGGCAGTATACCACAGCAGTCATTGATTCTTATGTTGCCCTTTTCTCAACACTTTCAGATTAGTATAGGTACCTTAGTGCCCAAGTTACAAGTTACAATAATTACAACTCTTCACCGAAGATGCCTTTTGACCTACTAAAGATAAAAAAGAAACTGTTACAAGTAAAAGAGATCAGGATTAAGACAGGTTTGTATGAAGACCGGTCCCGTAGATATTGAATTGACAACACATACACGTGACTGTGGACGGTTGATTCAGATTCAAGTCAGAATTGAGGTAGACCGGAAACTATAGCTTGACTAAAGTGTAGCTCATTAATTTGAGTGGAACAAATCATCTTTGCCTATGTCTCGTTGAATAGTGTGCTGCTTCATGGCTAAGGTTTAGTGTGTCGGCGAGGAAGCGACGCTTCGCTACGGATTCACCGTGGCGTTATTAAGTTATTTATTGCTGGGTATATTTTAGGTTTAGCCATGGATATTTGGGAGAGTATATTGTACACATTTATAGTATTTAGTGTAGGGCTTTATAAGTGGCTTGAGAAAATAGTGCTCTATTTCATCTACCCGTATCTGAAGATACACATGAGGAAGAAGTTTCGAATTGGGAAGATTGAGTTAAATGGGAGAAATCCTTGGGACATCCAGATCCATAATGATCGGGAGTTCTACATTCGAGTTTCCAACAATCCGTCCCTTGGACTCGGAGAAACTTATATGGAGGGACATTGGGATGCCGAGAAATTAGACGAAGTACTCTACCATATTTTTAAGTACGAGGTTTATAAGGAATATTTAAATATCGTCAATCGATCCGTCAATTATCTTCTGTTTCAAGTCTGTAATTTACAAACTAAAGTTCGTGTGTGGGAAGTTGGTGAGAAACACTACGATAAAGGTAAGGCATATTCGTTTAAAATCGAATTTATGAAATATAACCAAGCTTCAAGCATTTCAAAAACGACGTACAGAACTAAAACTAAATCTCTTTTGCAATAACCTTGTAACGATACCAGGACTGCTTGCAAATCAATCTTATTCCCTCCTAATCTTTCGACTTTTAGCAAGTCAGGAGAAAATCTAAAACCAGGAAGCATTCGATTTATTTATCTGATTTGCAACCAGGCGTTCATAGCGAAGGAGAAACGCTGGACATTATTGGCCAGTTAGCAGGACTAACCGAGACAAAGTTTGTTGAGTTTAATATAATAACGCCTTAATACTACATGCATTAATTCTTGACAAAAATAATCGTAGCATTTTCAATCAATAACGTCCAGTGTCGCCAATTTTTTTTAAACTTCATGATAGGGCTCAGATTATGTAATTATAGAAGAACAAGTATTTGTGATATTTT
Source organism: Ceratophysella denticulata (assembly GCA_034694925.1). NCBI lineage: Eukaryota > Metazoa > Arthropoda > Collembola > Poduromorpha > Hypogastruridae > Ceratophysella > Ceratophysella denticulata. The sequence goes on along the minus strand of JAQFYT010001862.1, from coordinate 11,818 downwards.
AAAATCACGATTGGGTTGGGTTTAAATATGAACATAAAAATGTTAGAGTTTCTTGAGGAATTAGATCGACGCTGAATTGGCGTCACTGAATTGGGTGAAGTACGACCAATAACTGTGATAGCTGTAATTAACGAGCGTCTATCTCGGAGAAAGTAGGTATGTATTTTTTTTGTATGTCTTTATCACTGACTCAAGCACGTATTGGTACTTATGCAGCATTATTTTAATCATTTTGTTTTTACTGAACTCGCAATTTGTTATGAATAGAGAATCACACTGTCAGACTCAACTTTGAGAAAATAGAACTCTTCGTCCAATATGCCAGAAGTGTTGTTTGATTAATAACACTACAGCATGCACATGAAACGAATACAGTTATTGTTAGGAGCATATTGCACGGAGTTCACGAAGATGCCTTAATAGATTTACAGATATAAAAGCGAATATTAAACTTTGCGTGGCTAATTTCACTTTTGATTATCGGTAGATGTTTCGAGTAAATGTGCAATTTATTTATAAATGCATGTCTATTCTATAGCGCAACAAATAACGTACCTTTCAACCTTGTCTGAAAACGCAATATTCAATAACTGAAGGATACCAATGAGTACCGGATTTTGAAACATGGATTAAATTGCTATTGAAATAACTTTCAGGGAATGACCTTTTCGAAGCATTCCTAGACCCTTCCATGAACTACAGTTGTGGATACTGGAGAAAAGCAGACAACCTGACACAGGCTCAAATAGACAAAATGGAATTAATCGGTCAAAAGCTGAAACTAAAACCTGGAATGAAAGTTTTGGATATTGGATGCGGTTGGGGAGGACTGTGCAAGTACTTGGCTGAGAAATATAAGGTTCAAGTTTTGGGATGCACAATTTCAAAGGAACAAGCAGATATTGCAAGGGAAACCTGTGCCGGACTTCCTGTCGACATACAATTAATTGATTATAGGGATCTGAACGAAACCTTTGATCGCATCGTATCTGTCGGCATGTTTGAGCATGTAGGAACAACAAATTATAGAACGTTCTTTAAGGTCGCCGCAAAATGCTTAACGGATGACGGAATCTTTCTGCTGCACAGCATTGGGGTACGTCGGAAATAATTTTAGCTCACAGAACAACCGAGTCGTCTAAGGTAATTCTTTTAAAAATAAGCAAAAATTCTAAATTGTGATATTAGGTGAGTCATCCTGGGGTGCCACTGATTGAGCCATGGTTTCACAAATATATCTTCCCGAACGGAATACTACCTTACCACACGGATATACCCAAATACATAGATGGACTTTTCATTATCGAAGACTGGCACAATTTCAGCAATGACTACGCAAAGACGCTGACTGCCTGGAGAGAGAATTTCCAAAAATCCTGGCCTAAATTATCAAAGCGTTACGGAATTACCTTTTACCGAATGTGGTATTTCTATCTCTCCCTCTGTATTGGAGCTTTCAAATCAAGGAAATATCAATTATGGCAAGTGACTTTATCTAAGAACGGTTTGGAGGGTGGTTATGAATCTGTACGATAGCATTAGTTAATTATTAAATAAACTTTTGGATTTAATTTTGATTATATGCGGCAGTATTAATTCTTCTTGCATTTAGCTAATGAGTATACCGTCCATAGGGATTTTCCATAGCGTATTTCCAATTTGGAATATCAACTACCTAATTAGTTATATTATATTTAATTATAGGTAAAAGGTAGTACGCATATAAGAACGTCTCCAACTTTTATACATACTTTGCTACCTAAATTCAAATACATAACGCGAAAGAAATCTATGTGTATTTGTCTTAACTCAAGTTGAAGGATATAGTTAACCACACAACTCCTGTTATTAACTTGCTCAGTATACGTTATACAAATGAGCTTATTAGTGAGACATGGATATACCTGTTAAAACGTAATAAGACTAACATATTATGTTAAATGTAAATGGCTTACGGGACAAAAAAATGCAATAAAACCACATTATCTTAATATTCAATTACATTCAAATCCACTGTTCTAAATCGAGCAGCTTGGTTCCTCGTTCCAGTTCAAAACAAGTTCGAAATATTCCCAAAATCAACTAGAACAGTTCTTCAGCTTTTCGGATTTATTTTATATTTTGTTTCTCATTATTACTAGTTACATAATGTCTGCTAGATTTTAGCACTTATTATTGACTGGCAAATTACTTTTACTCTGCCTCAGTGTACATAACATTAGATTGTTCATAGTTCACATTTTCCCTGCATGAGGTAATTTGCAAGCAAGTATATGTATGACAGATAGTCTTACCTTATTCTTATTACGTTCTAGATAATTTGTCTGTAGAGCTAGTGTTTATGATGAGCCGAAATTCTTTGTTCTTGGACCTATGCTCTTATTTAAGTTTTTATCTCTAAATTGTCTTTTTTTTAAATCTAGAAATGACACTTATTTAAGTTCGCGTCAAATCTCATCCCTTGAACATTGGCGTTCACTGTTTCAATACTGGGCATTCCATATCTGAACGCTTGCAACCGAGGTACACAGGTTAACATTATTTCATAGTAACAATAAGGAAGATTTAGAATCTCCATCTGTTTTCAGTATCAGAGGGCAGAGGGCAGAGTTTGTATAAACAACTAATTACGGATTAGATTAAAAAAAAACACAAACCGTCAATCGAATCATAATTCCCTTTCATCCATTTCCACGACTAATTATACAATGGCTTTGTTTATAAAATCCGGACAATACATCAAAGTGTGCTTAAATCTACATACTTTCTTGTATCACACTATCAATGAATGCAATACAAGAACGCTCTGGTATTCAAGAAACACTATGTAGTTTACTATGTGTATGTTGTACACTTAGGTAATACGAATACAGATGTGCAAATACACGCATCTGTGTGACTTACTATCTTCCGGCCGATTATTCTCGTACATTTTCATGCACGTTTTTGAATCTTATGGATAATTATAAAACGGCAGTTAACACAATGTTCACCGATAAACCTTATAACTCATATCGCATAACTCTATCGTACTCAATGTTGTAATCTAGTACATGATTGCTTAAATATGCAAATGCAAAAAAAAACTATGTACAGTTATAGTTTATGTACAACCTCGAAATATGTACTATTAGGTATCCTACTCATATTGGCTATTTTAAATAGTAGTTCAATTGGTACCTTTACCAAAATGAAGTAGAACTGTCTCTTCAGTCATGTTTGAAGCACATGAACATGATTGTAGACCGGTTGAGTAATTTCAATTAGTATAACATAGGTGTATTCTTATTGTTACATATCCGATTTAACGTAGCTCATATTTTTAACTTATAACCTTTTAACCAACTCATGAATTGTATCAAACGCACGACACACCGCACAGTTGTACATACAACAACTATCGGGTTTTAAAAGCGTATGTACTTAAATATTATTTAAGTTTTAATCAACTAAAATATGAATTACGTATCAGTTTTAGTCTTATTTGTTCTTACCGTCTGTCTATCAAGTACATGGGTAGTAGGAATGCATATTTTGCATATATTTACAAAAGTTGTATTTCAATTTATAATATTATTGAGATTACTACGAAGGTCTTTCTTACTATCCGTCGACATTTTGTTTTATGGTATACCGTAAGCGACACGCCGGTACAAATGTAATTGTAAAATCAAAGCTGCGTTTTAGAAAGAAATTACTTACACATAAACTTAGGTATACAAAGCACCAAATTCGATATCAATATTTAGCACATCGAAGAAAATCCTGCAAAATATTAACTGCAGTTTTCTGAAAAAAACCAAACTCAATCTGGTTTTTGTTAAATTACAAAGCTTGGAGAAAGATTTTTGATCAAATAATAAATCTGTAAGCTGTAGCCTGTAACTGTAACCAAACCCTATGATATGGCTTTGTGTATTGTACAACTGTGTAGTGAATACCGTAATGCATATTAATCTGTCTTTACATAAGAAATACACTTGAGTACTAGAAGTGCTTCGATGAGCGTCATTTATGTTAAAATCCGTAACTTTTCACTTTCACTTGCTAATCTCACAAAAGGTTACATATTACTGAATCTGAAACAATTACCTTAAATGTATAATTCGATACACATGTACTTATAGAGATTAAGTAAGCACACATTTCACAAACGAGTAAGGACTAACTAACCTGTACAATTAGTTCAATTAGTTAACCTACTATTGTATGCATACAAATATGTTCCCTGTAGAACGACTTAGTTATTGTAACTTTTGTAAGTTAAGTAGAGTATTATTCCATTTTAAAATTGAGCATTGTTGAGTTTAGTCAAGTTCCTTCTTTCACGCTGGGGGGTTGGAGTTCCGCTTAGCCTGAGTCAACTGATCTTGAATATGAGATCTTTTCAAATCCAAGCATTTAATTCCATACTTTTGCACCGCATCTCAAACTTATTAGAGTAATTTATTGACGATACACCGTTTACGTAACCGTGAAACACTTAGTCAGACAGAACAGCAGGTAGCCACCCGAGCTATTAATTACTACAGAGAGCACAAATTTCAGAAACACTGCCTTACTCATTTCCAATAATTAATCCAGATCTAATACAACGAATATTTCAGCAATCACAAAAATTTGGAGTATCGAACCCCAAGCTTTTTTTTAGAAATAATTGAACAGAAATATCCAATTTTTTTACAGAACAATGACTGATGAGTGAATTCATAAAGGTAGCCGTTTTGGTGAAATTCAGAGAATAATTAAGCAGCTGCTGTTATTTTCCCTTATAAAGTTCAATGATTTTATCTTGATCCACTGGCTCAAAAATATGTGGGGCATCACATAGAATCCCGAAGGTTCCACTCGCGGTTACCAAGAAGAATATCCATAGTTGAAGTCTGTCTATTACCATTGCCACGTATTTCCAGTCTTCACGAATCTGTGAAAAAATAATTACATAGTTACACGTTACTTTTGGCTTCAATTTTTCGCGTTCAGGAAAATATCCTTTTAGAGACTTTATGTTAAGTCTGCTAGGGCATGCTCTAGACTGCTGCTTTCTTTCCCAATACAAGTGATGCCGCAGATGAAAACCCACACTAACCTACAGATTTGGAAATAATGTTTTCGTTTTCAGACAACTTTCTAAACATGACGGTATTTGCAATTTTTGAAATCTATCCGTTAACATAATTCCTTAACATTTTCACTAATTCTACACAAAAGACGCGGACTTAGCCCACCCTCAACTTAAGAAATTATAATCATAGATTATTGTTTGGCGTTTTAATGAAATTGGAATATGATACTCAGTTAAGTTCACGGAATGTAATACCTAATCAAATAGCTTAAGAGTCAGCAGAGCATGTCCCTAGCATATACACATGGATGTTTAAAATCTAGTGTTTATTAGGTCGATATCGTGATGAATGCGTAAAATCACGAATCTTAATACTGCAGAGCTTATAAGGAAGTCCGGCAGACACATTGTTGAAACCGAAAGGACACATAAATAAACTTTATTTGAAATTGAAAAAAAAAATTGTAATTTATACGGTATTGCAAGTTGCAAGTCAAACTAGTTATGTATATAGGTAGTTTCATTTTCCTTTCCTATTTATGTACAGCATGTGCATAATACTATTCAGTTGGTATAAGCCGGGGCAGGTTCCATGGAGGAGAAATGTGAGGATGAGAATGATTTATTAGGCAGCGGATCTTAATTTTTCCTTCGACTTGACTACTATAGTGAATTTTCGTTTTACTTACTTGAATGTACTCATCTTCGTTACGGAGATGCTCGGCAATAAATTCAACAGCTTCAGTGGCTCTGAAGGCTTCTGGTGTTAATAACAAGGAATCTGAGCTTTCACTTTCTCTCCTCTCTCGCTCTCGTTCTTGAGCCTAGGCCAGACATTGGGTGTATTAGACAAGTGAAGGAATGAAGAAAGTACTAGAACGGGATATATAGTACAGGGCGGGCACAGAACAATGAATGCTGCCAGTGCCAGCAGCCCATCATCCATGTCTCTTTCAATTCCACACGGAATCAATTCTTTATTTATTTTAGGGGCAACTCTACCGGAGTGTAAAGCTTTCTTTTCAGAAAACAAATGAAGAAATATAATTGAAATTTCTTTATTTTTGACCTTAAGAAAAAATGAGATTAATTTAGAGTATACCTGGAATTTATTTATTACTTGTCATTCTAATTGAATCCGTTTTGAACCAATCTAGGAATAGATCCAAATGGTTCAAATACCAGCGTGCATTATCCGTACTTACCTTTCGGTTTATTTTACAATTAGGATGGTGAAGGTCTGCTAACTCTAGTGCTTCCAGGGAGTGCTTGGGAGGAAGTTCAGGCATATGAAAGCCGGAAGTTGGCGGTGGAGCCCGCTCGGCAGTACCAAACCCTGGAACTTCCGTACCCGGCATTTCCATCATCCAACGCAGGCGAGTCTTCCGAGGTCTCCGCATGCACAAATAGATCTGGAAGTTCAAATACACATTTCATCAAAAACGTTTAATTAAATTAGTTACCCACAGTATATCCTTCAGTGGAATCAGTTATATGATCGATTTAACTACCAAACATAAGCCGTTTTCCAGAGCCAAATACACAACGCCGAGCGCACTGAACTAGGTCTAAGATTGAGCACATCAGCGATGGAGATAGCTCGATTCAGAGATCGCCTCTCCGAACAGTATGGGATGTGGGTTCAAATCTCACTCTCATTTCCACTTTTGTGCGTGCGAGATGCGATCAAATAGGGCAAGGATGACAAAATGGTGTATTCGGACTCACGGGCAAGTATTTGAGGAAGACGACGCGTATCCAATGGGGCATGCGATGGGTTCTGGGCCCTCGGAAGTTCCAGTTGATGATGATGACGGTGACGAGAATGGAGAAGGTGTTCATGATGAAGGTGAAGAGGAGATACTTGGCAATGAGCGGGAGGACGAGGGAGGTGGGCGGGAGGATTTTGGAAACCAGGAGCAGGAACACGACCAGGGACAGTAAAATGGAGATTCCGAGCGTCACTTTCTCACCCGCCTCGGCCGGCAAATAGAACACGAGCACGCACAGGAACGAGATGAGCACCGTGGGAAGAATCAAGTTCACCGTGTAGAAAAGCGTCTTTCGACGAATCGTGATGTAGAATGTAATATCCGTCTCCGTCTGATTCCCCGTGTACACGTTTAAATAAGCTGGCACTTCAATTATGTCCCACGTCCCTGCAAAACGGACCGAAGCATCATCTTCATTTCATTTTCCAAGATAAAATTTAAATAACTGTACTGTTCCCGACTTTTCCATATCTATTAAAATTGATTTCGTTGTGGCCGATTGGTCTGCTATATTTTCTCGTATGTATTATCTTTTACATGTACCGCAACGCAGAAGTCGAGTGCTACGTAAGGTATATTAGTTAAACCAAGAAAAGTGCATTTCACTACGGCGCCTAAAACCGCGAAGAATCCTATTTAGACGCCGTATTAAATTAAGAAACTTAAGCGCTAGTTAGGGGGTCAAAACGCAAACCCTGTCGCATAGTGTTTGCAAACATGTAAATATGTCTTCGCCAGAAGCACAAAACAATATCTAGACTTTGCTTTATGAACAGATCTTCCAGCTTTGGGTTGGAGATTTGGCCTATTTTGGTCACAGGCAGAATAAATAGCTTACAATTGGACATGACCGCTATAATATGTCAAAATTTTTATAAATTATTCGGATGAGAACAAAAGAAAGTGTATATAGGTACCTGACTTCCAGTAGTCGGACAAATCAACAAAGTTTTTGTCATTGTATAGGGAGAGAGAGACTTGATCACCATTGAATGTCCAGGATCCAAACTTCATAATACAGGTTTGTTGATCAAAGGGAAAGTAAGTTACATCTATTGTGCACGAGCTCTGTCGAACAAAACAAAGAACAATAGAGGTCATTCATATATGACAAAGTGAAAAGAGGGCATATATGGTTTCCATTCAATATTTCTATGCATGAATTGGTACACGGAACGAACTTGATAAATCGCAGGCGGGACCCACAGTATTTCTCCGTGCGGATAGATCAACACGTTTGATTTGTAGCGTACTTCATAGTTCCCGTCAGCATTATTAAACAGAACGATGTCAGGTTTCCATACTTTGTCCGGAGGAAGACGCAGGACGCCAATTCCACCGTAATCAGCTTCATCCCAGATTAATTGGTAGTCATTCCACATCTGAGAAGTGAAAGAGGATAAAAGTTCGGTTTAATATGCGAATGGCCGGCAAGCGTTATTCCATAGCATTCTACATAGATATATAATATATAGTATTCTCGGCAGACGTGGGACGTGGCGCACTAAGGGTAAGCGAAGTCTTAGAATAAACGTAGGTCTTCCGTTCCGGATACCTACTATATAGTAAATTACCTACTTGAAATTCAAGGCAGGAAATTGTACCTGCCTATCCTGTTTCAGGCTCACGATAGAGCTGAATTACATGTATAACATGTAACATATATAGGTAATTGTAGATGGCTGAATACTGGATCACCAGATAAACTATCGAAACGGCAAGTGTCATAATCAGGAATGTATACAAATATTTTCGAAAATCTTGAGAATGAAAATCTAACAAATCGGTGATACCCATGGGACCGCAGTAGAAATGGGTTTTCGTCACATTCGTTTCCGCTCTAAACTTTGGTAATCATAGATATTTGAAACGATAACCGAACGGCAATTTAATATTTATCTGTGGTGTATTAATGAAGGAATCTTTTATTTGCAATTGAAACAATCGGCATGTTGCTTACAACCTCATAGCACCCTGCTCATGAACCGTTCACGTTCGAATGGGACTACTTCGCATCAGCAATTTATTGGATATATATTCATTGAATAAATAGTAAACATGAAATATTATTCTACAAATACTTATGAAGGCATTTCCTTACACTGATTATGTTGAGGGGTTTCAATTTATCGAACAACTAAATAACATATTCGTATTAGCGCACGGTTAGTTAAGCAATAGGATGTCTCGAGTAGTACTAAAAGTGTGTAGGGAAAAGACGGTGTTTCCTAATGTTGAAGTATTGGGAATTATTTTAACCGGATGAAGAAGTTAGTCGGAGAAGTATGTTTTATGAAATATTGATACAGGGATTACTTGAGTGTTTCTTTTCCTTCCGGGGATGTCGAAATGCCAACGAAGCGTGTTCGTCTGCCAAAGCTAAGCCGAGCTGAAATGTAATAATAACACCTCTCTCTCTCTCTCTCTCTCTGCCTGCCCGCCCGCCTCGGATGTTTTCCCTCAAACCCAAACAGATGCCTAAACAGAATTTATTGCTTTACACAACACACAGTTGAATCAATTGAAAACATGTATGTTTGCCTCCAACGGTTTTCTTTCCGATGCTACTGCTACTCCTGAGATGCTTCCAAAAATTCCGACGTGCTGAATTCCAGTTAGTTTTTGGAAAAGAGGGGCTGGTGGGTGAAGAGGGAGCTCATTTATATCATGTCATCCTTTAGTGTCTGACAGAAACCGGATCTTACCATCTAACTCAAACCCTACCAGGGGATAAGCATAATCTGATGATTCATGATATGAATGAATAACAAGTCTACTTCACAAAAAACTTTCTTTCAGGAGCTCCGTCCCTCTAGTAAAGGTGAAACGGTAGAACGCTTTCTCAGTCCTTCCCTATCCTTAAAATAAATCCAGCCTCCGCTCCACATGAAGTATGCATAATCTTTGAGGAGCTTTTCTCTTCTCTTTTTCTCGTGACAGCGTGCGGGTTGGAATTTTTATTTGTGTCGAAATTCCTTGGGAAAAAGCAAAAAGAAAGTCTTAGTATAACATTTCTTCTCTGTGAGTGAAAGCAGGGATTGTGAATTGTACCTTTCATAATTTGAGTAGGGAATAATCATAATAGTCTCTGGAGTAAATAAATATTAATCTTCCGGATCGTATGGTTCTGAGCCTGCTTATGCACGTACTAGGACTTCATTACTCTTCCCGTCCCGTATGGAGATAAATATGAGGAATAGAGTCAGTCGAGCATGCTGGCTATGATCATGGTTGAATTACTTTTGGGATGGTTAATAGGAGTATTTCTTGGAATCTAGTCTAAAAAAGCATGATTAAAAAATATCTGTATTCAGAAAATAAGACGCGATATAATCCTTCCTGGCAATTTTACCATTTAAACTCTTTAATTGTACATACACGTATTTTTATAACATTGGACGACATTGGGTTCTCATATCCGTATAAGACAACATCTTACTGTGACAAGGCATATTGAATACAGCAATACAAGACTGAAGCCCCTGTATTTCAATACAATCTCAAGGGAAACGAGTATTTAGATATTGTAGCATCTAACCGGCTGTACATTTAAAATTATGAAAAGAACCGTTATTTCCAGAAGAAATATTCGTAATTCGTTATGCCTATTTTTGCTCTCAAAACAGTTTTAAATTAACCCTGCGATAGTTTTCAAACCTAACAGTATCATGCATCATACCTAGGATCCACAATTAACCAAATTTTTATTTTTACTATCGCCAGTGTTGTGAAGAATCAAAACCTAACATGCATGAAAATATGTTTTAGAGATACAAAAATTGCTAAATTAAATATGTTTACTTATTCATTACATTTACCTATGCCAAGGGTTGGGTTAACCAAATCGAACCAAAACGGAACCCATAAAACACAGGCTTATTATTAAAAGTGCCACCGAAAATGCTGAAGCTTGCCGGGAAACATATTCAGACAAAACTATTTTTCGGCCAATATTTGCGGAAGTTTGATTAGTTCAGGTTATGTTAAGTTAGGCTAGGCGTTAGCATTTTTAAGCTTATTTGTCGCCCAACTTGTGCTAATTAGAAATCAGAACAGGTTCAGCATTTTCGTCGGCGCTATTAAATGACATCCTAAATCACAGAGTAGTACCTACTTTCTTTGTTTTGCTAGCTAAATATGTCTTTGAATCTATGTTTTGTTGCTCATTTGTTCTGTCCTGTGTTTCTTCCCAAAAATCTCATTCGACGTATATTAAATAACACAGTAGCGACACAGGTTATTAGAGACCCTGTGCACCAGTTATCCGTAAGGTCCGTTTTTCTGCACTTTCAAATTTTCAATATGATTCTCGGATCTTAAATTTCCTTCTTTCTTATCTTCACAGACTAGAGACTGAGTCGATGACAATAGTAGATAGCTAAGTAATTACCTCCCCGAGCTTTATAATTGGCTACAAACAGAAGCAGAAGAACAACGAAGACTTTGGGAAATTCTTCTGAATGGATGAATAGAAACTGCTTAAACGTATGCGAAGAGAAACAATTTTTTCGTTTCTCTTTTGGTTTCCTCTCAGCAGCGTAGTTTAAGGAGCCTGGGAAAGTAATTCTTTAGTGTATTTGCCTGGAAGGAATTGTAGCTACGAGGAAAAAAGGTTGTAGAGAGAAAGAAGCGAAAACTAACCCTTGTCTCTCTCTCCGCTGCTCAGTCAAAGAAAAAGAGACAAAGGAAAACGAAAGAAAATTGAAAACCTTCGAAATGAGGATAAAAGTGAAAACTTCAAGAATAATATAAAAAAGTTAAATTGAAACTCAAACGACTCAACTCTCCTTGTCGTCTCCTAGCTTTCTTTAACCAATCTCAGATAATAATCCTCTCTACGGCAGCTTCGCACCTCAAGAACAAGGTCTGTCGGATAACATTCTCCAAGTTGTTAGAAATTGATGTGTTTGGATGCAAACAGGTATTATAATTACAGGTAAACCAGAAATTCCATCCTTCACTTGACAAACCAAATGTTAAA
>JAQFYT010001861.1:0-14693 GCA_034694925.1 Ceratophysella denticulata | reverse complement strand
CGCTCGATATTGGGAAGACTAGGGCAGCTTTTAGTTGAATAACAACGTGCTATCGCGGCGGCTATTAGCCGCAACGTTTACACGACCCTTAAACTGACTTTCAATGCAACGTCGACCCGAGTATTTATGGATTTATTAAATACCTACAGTATTTAAATTGAATATTTTCAAACAGCGTTTATAAAGCTGAATAATTTAAGATGTAATAGTGGAAACATTTGAATTCTTTAAAGTGTTACGGTACGAAATACTAAACCTACTAATGAATCGTAGATCGAGTAACTTGCTCGTCCAAACATCAGCTAATACCCACACGTGTTCCTGACACACGGAAATGAAAAATATTTACGTGTTTACTTTTAGAAAAAATTCCTATCATATATACGTAGAACAAGAGCACTCAATTACATGAATATTTGAATAAAACCCATCCTTCTTCCAAACTAGAGCAGAAATACAAAAATTCTTCATATCACTCGCTTTGCCAGTTTCCAGTGCCTCCTGCCTACCAGAGACGGAGATTTGTAAAAAATCCAAATATCAAAGACAGAGATTGAATTCCTGACTCTTCTGCTTTTACGTAGAACACATAATATGACAGAATACACGCACACACAGACAGAGACGAGCCTTTAGATCTGAAACGTGATATGGTCCTGGGAAAGTAGCATGGGGAAGCTTCGTTAATATTCGAAATGGGAATAGCAGAGTCGTTCAAAATGACGTTCATTTAATTTTTGAAGTACCCTTAGGTGGTTTGGGTTTCCTTCTGGTTGGACGGACGGACGTTGTAAACTGTGTACCAGCTAAACGACCAATGCATAAAAAAGCTTACCTCGAATTCTGAGCTACAAAGTGGTACAGGGCTCTGGCGACTAGTTTGGGCTCCGGTGTTTTCTCCCGCATCCATTTGGGTCGTGGTGGTTCTTCAATGACTCCGTCATAGCGGTTCAGTGGAATTGGTGACTTTTGAGATGGACTGGTAAATTGGAAAATGAAATTTACATCTTAATGTTCAGTTCAGCATTTACGTTACCATCATACCACTATAGTAAAGCCTTCATTTTTCGAGTTACGGTTCGTTTAGGAAAATTGCGCTTTGAACAAACGGTAGAGTAAAAAATATAACGCCTTGCCGGGTACAAATGGTACAATTTAGATCGTCCAGTAACCAACGCCATTCAGATAATTGCAAATACAAGCCTCTAACTAGCGATTTGGTTAAATCTTTAGATCAGTACTGGCAAAATGCTGCGTTAACGGGAAATTGGATTCCATCGACACTGTCTGTAGCATAAGGAAATCCGGAGCCTTCGAGCCAAATTAGTCTGCCTATCCACAGTATTATCCTTCCAACTAGTATATTTTAATTTCCCAAAGTAACCGTGAAACCAAAAATTACGATGGAGTAGCATCAGTAGCATAAAGACCTCCGGGCGACGAATTTCCTGAACCCCGACATTAATTTGCCTTAAAAGTCGCCAAACGAGTATATATGATAGTCTACACTAAAATCGGAATTACAATGTCATAAAACGTGTAGGACGCGGGTAGGCAGGTAATTCCCCATTTTGGTTAATGCATGCTCTTCAGGCGTCATGAATATTAAGCTAGCACCTATTGTCTAGTTAAACTTACGTGAAATTATCCATGTGCCGCCGGTTCTCCATGTCCTGGATTTCCTGTAAGTACTTTCGATGACGCTGTTCTTCATAAAACCGTCTCATGGAAGCTATTTGACGTTTCCGTAGCTCATCTTCGGAAATGTACTCTTTCTCTTCGAGGCGGACTGGGGCTTTGTAATGAATATTGACTTGAGACTCGGCGTATTTGACTGGACTCACTGTCATTCAAAATAATGGATACATATAATTAATATAAATTATTTGAAATGCGAAAAATATACAGTTAACTTCTGGCGCCATGTTCGGATTTTGAATTGCATTTGTTCCGTGCAACAGCACTAAACTCAATTTCGTATTTCACAAGGTGTATTTCAATTCAATTCACTCGGATGCGGAAGTAATCATGGGTACAAAATCCAATATATAATTAGAAGGGATATTCCTTGCGGATTCCTAAGAATTCCTGAGCTGAGGTTGAGGCCAGGCCAGAATCAATGCAATTTGTGCGGATTGTGAAGATTCTAAAAGCTGGCTTTCATTTAGAAATCACTATTGACCTTATCATTGGGTTGAAATAAAAGTAATCATCTCTGGGAAGCCTTAGATAGGTGGCTTTGGGCTCGGATCGGAGCAATGTTCAATATTGAATGAGTGAGAGAAATCCCTATAGAAATGATATCATAGATAGCTGACTTGGGAGAAAATTGAAGTGGAGCTGAGGCTCAAAAGGACAAAATCCTATTAAGTTCCCTTGGGGAAACGGGAGCTTCATAAGGTAGCCGAGGCCAGGCCAAGGTAAAATTATGTGGAGGACATACGCGGTTGGTTAGGAATTAAATACGGGAATTAAGTTCCGTTATACCAAAAGTGATATGGTGATATGATGTGATAATACATAATAGGTGTATGCGGTCAATTGTGCAGTAGAATTTTGGACATTGTTCTATTTAATGAAGCAATACATAGGTAAAATTAAGTTGAAAATCCTTTAATGCGGTGGATGCTCAACTTCTCCATTAACATACAACACCGCAAATTACTGTGAAAACGGCTTCCCAATTAGTGCTTCGAAACAGAATACGAATCTATCTAAATAATATATTCAGTAGGGTACAGTATGTATCAAAATCAAATTACGTTCGTATACAGTATAGAAACTATACCGAGAAAGTCAGCTTTCACTCTAAATTTACATCAGCGTTACCAGCTTAAATTCGTGTTTCCATTTTTACACAAATGTGTGTAAATACTGTATAATGTTAAAAAGACTGAAGAAATATTCAAGTCCAAACTAAGCATCACTGAGATAAGTAAAGGGACTACCACTAGATAAGAAGAAAGTTAGTAATGCCAGAAGCCAGGGTTATTGTCACGTTCTGGTTGGTCCGTGCGTGGGGGTCTCAAATCAGGGCTTCAGGGAAAGCAATCTGACTCAAGAATTCCCTTGTCTGAGATGTGACAAGTAATTGACCTTTTATTTCAAGAAGGCTTGGGGTTCGCAGACACAATAGACCGCCTGTCTATTGTGTCTGTTCTGTTGTACGCTGTAACTAAATCAACAACACCCATGGGATACAAAATAAACACTCCTTTCTCTCTAGACCCGTTCAGTCGAGTGTCGAGTGCATTAACTTTCTTGGGTTATAGGCAGGGGGTGTTCTTGGTAATTTTCACCAGAGCTTTTTGGGATTTTCCTGCCAGTTTTAACGTCTTCATTTTGAGAAATGGGGACGAATAGACAGACGGACGACGGACGGCATACCATAAGGACCTTATAGACTAATAGGAAATGCAAATTCAGTGAACAGTAGCTGGATCAATGTCACTAATGGGTTGACATGCCGAAAACTCATTATGACCAAAACCTATTCCAAGCGTCTAAACGGCTCAGGGAAAGTTGACCGCGGACGCTTTCTCCAACTTTCTCCAAGATAGGAATAAACCATATATGACTAGATAGCAAATCGCTATGTTGGCTTAATACAAGGAAAAACATAAAATAAGAGAACTGATTGAACTCTGTCCGTCCATGAAAAGCGAGGGTATGGAATGTTGAGAAAACACAGGGACTGGGGGGTCATAAAGTAGAGCGAGAACAAAAAGCTAGTCTCGGTCGAGAGAGAGAATAATGATGATAAACATCTCCTAACCAACTCCTCATGTCTTTTGATCTTCTTCAAACAACAAAAAGGTAGAGAACTACAGGTAAACTCAAATTGTGTTTTATCATTCCCAGAAAACCAGAAAAGACAACGCACATAAAAATAATTCTGACGAACAAAAGGTTCCTGCTGCGGTTTTAGGCCGAGACCTAGAGCAGTATCGTACATCGTACCCTGGAGACCAAGATCAATAAGTACTCTCACGTAACATTTTCTAGGCTTGAGATGCTACGATGATTTAAGCCGTGCGGCAGATAGAATTATGATTTATTTATGTTATAGTGTGTCTACCTATGTTAAGGAAACCAGGAATGTTTTGAATTTTGGCTGTAACAGGTAATGCTAGCTAATGTGGAATAAATATACAGAGTGTAGTTGACAGTGTACTATAAGCTTTGAATGTAGGTTTGTGATATTTGACACAGTCCATAGAAACTTATAATCTTTCAACGACAAGAGTTGAGCTCATGAATACATATTACCATTTACCCCGCCTACCCTCGGCTCAAAATCTGAAAATGTCAAATGGTTTAGATATTTGTACTCGTATACCTACTCACATTCAACGCCTAGCCTGTAGTGGATACACGCTTTACGTAAATAATGCCACTAAAGCTTCACTCACAAGACATATATACTATCCCTAACCGTTAAACTATGTACTCGTCTTCCAAGAGTATTTAGAACATAAATATAAATACACATGATGCAGGGTCAATTAGTACATAGATATTTCTAATAATTTAGGATATCTGCGTTCTGCGAACTGGTAGCATTTTGCAGGTGCTACTTGCAAATACCAAACAAGCATCAAAATTGCAGATTGTAGCTGCATCACACACAAAAATGTAGAAAAAAAATCATTGAACCAAAAAATCGTAAAAAAATTATCAGCAAATGCTTACGTGGAGAAGCAGGGTTATAGAAAGTTTGACTAGGGTTTCGATGATTCTCAACCTCGGCTTCGACATAGTGAAAGTGCTGACTATTCGGTCGTTCTTCTCGTAAGGAAACACTTCGGCCGAGACCATTGCTGGGACCACGACCGGAAGTGTTGCCATTGCTGAGTCGAGTCGTGGCGATGGTCGGGGCAGAATTTCGATTCGGGGGTATTGGTCCATGGAAACGTCCACTGTAATCTGTGGATGAATTGGTACATACAATGCTAGGCTACACTTGTACGAGGAAAACTTTAGTACTGTATTTCCTTTTATAGTTGTGTGTATAAGTAATAAGTTAGCTTTAGCACCAACACGGTCATGCACATGCAGTTAGTAGTGATAATTGTAATGTTTATTTACAAGTTCAAAGCATTTGTCTACATACCTAAGTATTAGATAGCATAGATAAGTGTTGAAGAATAACGAGTTAATTTTTAAACACAGGAAAGACAAGACGTAAGGGCGATACAGTATATAATGTATTTGTGTGATGCGATCTATGAACTATTTCTCGATTTTATCTTGAATGAAGTGTGAACCTAAGTAATGCAAAGTAACATTGCCGGTGTTCATTTGCTTCTCTCACCTATGCGTGAATTATAATATTTGATAATACTAAATATACGATGAACATATTTTTAATTCGCGTCGTAATTAACGTTATACCTAAAAGCACCATTAAACGACAGGTATTACGAATCGTCAACCTAGGACATCAACACTTTTTACTTGAACAAGTGCAACTAACATACAGTCGATTTAAGTGAAATCTACCTAAAGTATGTACCCTAATAATATATTTACAACCCCTTATTCAGTATGTAGCTAGTTAGACGTTGAATATTACATCAGAAGAGAAAGCGGAGAAAGTTCAATATTCGCGAATAACGACAAGGTACGAGACACCATACAAATTAACCAAGACGCGTCATAATTCCAAACATAAACGCAACGCACGAATAAACAATATGAATCCCAGCATTAAAACTATGTATTATTGAATACACCTCAAAGACAGAAACACGGAAGAAGCACTACAGTTGTGAATAACTAACTTAACTTATGGCTATTTGTAAACGCTACAAATATTTTGAAAGACAGTGATCGTTTGTATTTGCAAGATTCAGAGCTGGAGTACACATGCAGGTACTGGACCGTCCTCAGCAGCTCGTCAAGTGGTCCAAACTTAAATTGAATATTCGGCTAAGCTACAGAATAGTAGAAGCATTGTAGACAAGGTTTGTGAAAGTAATGTAGGCAGTAATAAGTTTCCATGATTTAAAATACGCCCTGAGTTCACACAGTTGTCTGGAGCCGGAAGACAGGGCCTAAGGTCAACAAGAAAGTGGTTCAGAAATTTTGTATTTGTAAAGTGTCGAAATAAAAGTGGGTAATTTCGTTCGTGAAGTATGGTATGATAAACCGAGAAAACCTGCAGTCCCCTACACCACCCCGTAGTAATAGTAGAGCTTAGTATAAGAATCATTTGGCGCGTCACCTTTCCGGGTCCTCGAATTAGGGTTCCAGTAGCGAACACTGCGGTAGAGATATGGATTCAGATTCTCAGAACTCGCGTTGAACGGTGGGCGCGGGCTACGAAGTGCGGACATCATGGGGAGCGGTGGAATGGGCGGGGGTGGGGGTAACCCATGCTGCGGTTGCTGTGTCGGTACATAGCGGAACTTGGGTTGATGAATGCTGGGGTCAAGGTTCCAATTTTTATTTCGCCCGTCCGAACTTCTGGGTGGGACCGTGTTGTACCCTGAACTCGTAGTGGGAGTTGGAGACAGGGACGGTGGCATGGTGGACTCCGAATACTGGTCCCAGTACCCACCCGAAAAATCCGAACTATAGTCCGTCAAGGACTTGGTAGGAGAGTCGAGATAGCAATGGGCCGTTAGAGTTGGTTGACAGACATTCGGTGTCGAGCTGGGCTGATAAATTGGTTTTCTAGACCGCGAGCTGAAGTAGAGGTCAGGGGAATTGCACATCTGCGGCGAGGATTCTCGTCCGTCCGGTGCCCGATCATAGGAATCAAATTTTTCTTTGAAAATGTCTGCACTGGCACAGCGTCGGTCGATGTGCGGGGAATGTGTTCCGGTAATTCGGGCCAGGTCGGGATCAGAGCAGAAAAGGCAGCGAAGTAGATTTACCTCGGACTGGAATTTGGAATAGTCGGGAGGGTAGTAGGTTTCGTAGTAGTATTTCAATCGATCTACTTCGCCAGCATTGGACAAGCGAAGTCGCTCCAAACGATTCTGTTCGAAGACCTCGCGGGATACGAGTTTACGCAAATCTTCATCGCGCGTCAGAAGGGCTGAAGCCAGTTTGCTAATCACATTGACATGGGACATGTAGCGGTGGGCAGGATCGTCGTATTTCCAGGCACCACCGGTGGGGCTAGCGGAGCGGGAGCGCCTAGGTGAAGGTGGGGCTAATGTTGTACGGCGTATGCCCGGTGATACACTTCGTGTTGCTTGCGGCGGACTCTTGCTGTGTCCCAGGTCATAGGCTCTTCGTGGTAACGGTAGAGTGGCAGTGGAATAGGACTTGATTTTAACTTCCGAATCATTTTGATTGCTGCTGTAGCGCTTCTCAAAAAAGTTCACTTTGGACGGAACTCCCTTGGCGCAATAAACAGAGTACGGTGGGACTTTAGTACCGAGTAACGCTGATTTATTCTTGTTTTTCTGAAGAAGAACCTGTGTAGAAACTGGGACACGAATAACAGTTTTCCCGGAATGATCCGATGATTCTCCGTCAGTGGTTTTAGTGTTCTTCCGTTCACGAATAGCTTGGCTCAACGTGCGAGAAATTTGCTTCTTGGCAGATTCCGTGAGATAGCCGTCCACGCCTACAGCGACCCCAGGCTCGTGCTTATACGGCAGTGAAGACGTAGTCATGCCCATCCTCGTAGTGACCACCGGTCGACCTGTTGAAGCAGCTGAACTTGGCCGAGAATCTTGACCGCCATTTCTGCTAGCTTCCACGGTTTTCTTGATTAATGATCCAAGTCGCCGTTTGATTCCTTCCCGTTGTTCATCGGAAAGGGTAGAGCTCATGGAGAAAGCTCTTCGTAGCCAACCATATCGAGAATATTCAGAAACGTAGTACTCCGGATTATTCTTGGACAATGAAGCGACTTCCATGTTGAGTGCCACTTCTTTGACTGACGCCCCGCGCCAGGCGGTTTTGTACACATCCATAGCCGTTTTCAATTCTGTTGAAGCTGGTGCACGAACGCCCCAATCTCCATTTACTAAAAATCTCCGAAGCTCTTCAATTGTAAATTTTTTTATCCTCAGCCCAGGATCGCCCTTCCAACGAAAATCCTCCAATTTACGCGGTGTGAAGAAACATTCCCGATTCTGCTGCGCATTGGATAAATGCTTCGAAATAGTAGCGATTTCATCATCAACTCTGAGTCGATTTCGTAACTTCCACCATGCATCAAAGTCCAGCTGACGTTCCAGGCTCAGAATTGGAATATCATACAGCGACGTTGATTTTTCCAATTCGCCCAACCGTTCCAAACTCGAATACAATCGGTGGAGCTGAACAAATCGAGGAGAGCGCTTCCTAGAATGCTGCAATCCCAGAATATACGACGAATATTCCCTTCGTCCTCCACGAAGGCTCTGTAACGAAGAACTCCTGGTTACCAAAGCCCCAACACGATTCTCAAATCCCAGCCGTTCCCGGAGAACTGAGGTCAGGGTAGGTCGCGGTACCGGAGCGCTCTTGATAGTCAGAAAATTAGACCTGGATACCCGACCAGTCTCCTTGAGATACGGAGTCAGGGCAGGAAGGGAGCTAAAATGTGACGTTTCCGTGTATGCTACCATTTCATAGCCTTTCCCACGCCTTCTTGGTGGAACAGTGGAATAAGTGCCAGGGATTTTAGTGCGCGGAATGTCAATCGGCTTAAGTTGAATCTGACGTTGAGGGTCAGTTCGTTGTGCTCCAGCCTGACCCTGTTTCGGCTCCATCCTACTAGCAGGAGCTGAAGCCTCATTAGTGTCCAACTTTTTGA
The DNA here is from genome assembly GCA_034694925.1 of Ceratophysella denticulata. Taxonomy (NCBI): domain Eukaryota; kingdom Metazoa; phylum Arthropoda; class Collembola; order Poduromorpha; family Hypogastruridae; genus Ceratophysella; species Ceratophysella denticulata. The sequence goes on along the minus strand of JAQFYT010001861.1, from coordinate 5,932 downwards.
CGTCAGCTTTAGTTCCCTTAACTTTCTCGGCATCCGACTTTTTGTCTGGAGTAATCCGATTACCACTTTTCACCACCTCCGTCTCACGTCCATCCCCAGCCTCACGGCTCAATTTTTTAGTTGGGATCAGGACCAGGCTTGGCTTAGGGACTCCACTTGTTGCGACTGTTGTCACTGCCTTGGTTTTGGATTTAGTTTTCCCATTAGTCCCGGACTCGGTTGTTGGAGATTTCCCAATGGCCCGAATCGGATTAATCGACCCAGTGCTCAGGTTGAGGCTACTACAGCTCCCACCACGATGAAGATTCGAGAAGGAGTTTGAGGCCGAGATTCCTGCAGAGCCTGGGGATGCAGGACGAGAATGATGCGGTGACAGGCAGCTGGCATGTCGGGATGCTACTGGGCTCGGGCTTGCTCGAGTCACTTTTACAGTTGGAATAGTTATTTCTGGTACTTTCTGAACTCGTCTCGGTGGTTTAGTGGGAATCCCATTACCGTTGTCCATTGCAATTTTCACTGTTTTCACAATTTTGGCTGTATTCGGTTTTCCGTTTTTCACTGGGCTTCTCTTCATCCCGGATTTCCGTATTTCTATTGTAGAACTGGACTCAGGTGTTTTCTTAATTGGGGATTCTGCTTTTTCTACATGGAGCTTGACTGTGAGGCGATGAGAAGTTTCCATGGCCTTCTTGACCTCACGCGGAGACGTCAGTTCGGGTGAATTAAGGCGTAGTTTCTCGATACTCGGGTTTCGGGACAGTCCAGTTGTCAGGGTTCGGACGGGTATGCCAGATGGGGCCCCGACACGGATCTGACGGGTCGTTCGGACAGTATGGACTAGTCTAGAAGCGGAGGAAGCATTGGACATAGCACTGGACGGTCTGCTCCCGCTTGGCCTAGTTTTAGGCAGGGAACCCGGATTCAGATCCGATTTGGAACGATTCAGCTTGGCAGTAATCCGGTCCTGAATAATGGCCACCGTGCTGGGTTGCTGTTGTAGTTGGAGTTGCTGAGGTTTGGGTGGACCGCCGCGTATACTCTTGGGTGTTTCCGTGATTCCGCCGCTGCTCTTGGGCTTGGAGCGGAAAGGAAGACCTCGCTTAGCTTCCTCGAACGTAGGCATTATGATCCTTCGGAAATAGGAGGCTGTTGAATAGAAATTCCCAGATCGCTTTGGGTTTGTTTGGTCAAACTACAGAGGGGAATAAGCTTTTTTGTACAGTCAAGATATTTCCATCACCTTCACCACGTCTAATTGTAGCTCCGTACTCCCGGGCTCCGCCTGGCTACTTGGCGTGTTCTGGAAAGAATGTGCGATTTTTTGGCTGGTCAAGGCTTGGTGCAGTGTGTGCGGGTTTTGTGCAGGCTTGTATTTGGGCTTCAGCATTGAATTGAGGCATAGGGCATTGAGCATAGCAAAGATTTCGAACCGTGTTCAGTGCTGCAATTAAGTTCTTCGATTGATAGATCCGGTAATCAGGTATTACTAATTCAAATTCCGACTTTCACCGACTTTCTCCTAACAAGCTAACGATCACCCTAATTGCTAACCGCATCTTACGGTTGAACTACCTCAATATTTAAGCATTTCTATAAATGTTAACGTCGTCGTTCAAACGTTTAACCAAGCTATGAAATCTGATGTGCAATTTGCTAAATGTGACTCTTGGCGACTCGACTCCAGACAAGGTTGCCTCCTCTGTGTGTACAATTTGTCGTGAAGGTGTGTACTACTAAGCTAAAAAATAGCATTAGGCAAAATTTTTGTTTGGCCCCCAGATTTATAATGAAACAATTACTTTGTTCGTTGCTTCAATTAATAACTAAATAATTGCTAGTATATCAATGAATATTTTTTTGTTACGAATGTACATAGTCTATCACATTGTAGTATTAGACCCTAATCTTGTTTTTGTTAGTTCAAGACGAAGATCATGCAAGCATGTTGATACATATTAAGACTACAGATATACATATAGACCATTGTTACGACGAATTAGCAAAGCATTAGCCCAACAAAGCCCTAGTTTCAAAATCCCAAGCCACAGTGAGTTGAGAGGGTAAAACACGGACATTGTATTCTAAATACGAGTTCAGTTTGCAGATCGGATAATTTGCAATATTGGTAAGTTGAGAATCATTTCATTATTGAAGGTAAAAGCCCGAGTGAGAGTGACAATAGTATTAAATAATTAAAGTGTGTACTAACCTCGAGGTTTTTCTGGTGCGGGTTTCCGGAGTCCCTGTAACGGAACTTCACCACCTTTCTGAATTTCTACGTAAACTTGTCTCTGTTCGGCGGGACTCAGAGGCGGAGGTGGTGGAGTGCTCAGGATTTCCTCACGTTTTCGAATCACCAAATTCGAGTCACTTTCATAGCCCAAGTCTTTCGAGCCCAAAGCCCTGGTTAAAAGCAATTAATTAATTAATTAATTAATTATATTTTCGTTCTGGATAAAATTAAAAAAATCAAAACGATGGCTGGTGGCTGATACCCTAACTTAACGAGATGCTATATATTACTGGTTGCTAGGCTCATTGTTTTCCAGCGTGGGTAATTCTATTAATCGAATTTTTCACAATTCAAGTTGAATTTGGTTACCCCTACATGCAATCTCCGTGCAAGTTTTATCTAAGTTAACCAAACAATCATGGTTCACTATAACGCCCGAGCGGGTAAAAACATGAATGCCTTTTAGAACCCATAGCAAATTCGTGAATTAGACTAGGCAAATTAGCCTGGAGTTTCTACAGTATATTTTTGGGTAATATATAAACGCACGTTAAAAAAATAGAGTTTCACGTTAAAATTACAACGCGGTAAAATAATAGAATTTACGTTAGAATATTTAATTCACGTTAAAAATGACAAAATCTACGTTAAATAATGGCCTACACGCTTGAAACGTGGACTCGGTGTCTTACGGAATCTCGCCTTCTCTCTTCGATGAAAATTTGCACAGTTGTTCCTGACATCATACCAAGCAACTTTGCAATAGGCACCAATACGATCCTATGACCAGTTTGGCCGTTACAAATCCGCCATCTTTGTATGGGCTGGACCTTAGGATCAGTCCGATTTGACTGAAAATTTGCACACGTGTTCATTATCTCATTTTGAACAATGTTTAAATGGGACACAAGACGATCCTATGATTAGTTTGTCCGTTAAAATTCCGCCAGTTAGGATGGCAAATTTAAAATTTGAAATGATTTTAACGTAGTGAATTTTTTTAACGTAAACTATTTCTTTTAACGTGAATTCAATTTTTGAACGTGAATTCTAAGTTTTAACGTAAACTATATTTTTTTAAAACGTGAAATCAATTTTTTAACCTGAATTTTATTTTTTTAACGTAAGCTATATTTTTTAACGTGAGTTCAATTTTTTAACGTAGATTTTGTCAGTTTTAACGTGTGGAAAATTGGTACCCATTTCAAAATATAGTTATAGAACATTAAGTGCAAGTACTTTTGCTATATTCGTAGAAGCATATCTCTGTTTGGACAAGAACGGTTGACGTTTGAGCTAACCTAACCTAAACTCCGTGTTTACAAAAGTTGAATTTGATACGTAAAATTCCGGAATCACCGAGCCCATTTGGAGCAAGCCACTGGGATGAGGTTTGTTGTAGAATAATGCAGAGACAAACCAGGGGGTTAGTTTATAATAATAGAGTGCAGAAGCCAAACCGTGTGCGAGAGCAGAGAGAGTTATGGAGTTGACAATTTGGCTCGATAAATTAGGATACTATGCATGCATAATAATGAAATCTTTCGAGGACCAAAAACTTAGCATCCCCCCTTGCCATCCACACGCCCTGTTTTATGTACGTGACAGTTCCATGGTTTTTTTTTGTGTGTGCAAGATTGAGTGCACTCTACAACAGTAGCCTGAGACTGACAACCACTAAAATTAATTCTTCTGGACATTTTTTTTATTGTCATAATCTTTATTTATATTCTAAAAACAAAAGAATCCCAAATTAATTACGACTCCATACTCGATATTTTTTTGGAAAATTTCCAAAAATTGTTGAATACTGTAAAATTTCCGAATACAGAGTGTATATCTGTAGTGCGTCTCTCCGCGGTCTAATTCCGTGGCCCTGACCCCCAGGCAGTAATAAAGTAAACGGAAAGGAGCCAGGAAAAGGAGTTGAAAGTAAGAAAAACCTGGCCTACGGCAGTTTAGGCCCAGAAGGGACGCCTTCCGCCGGTATGGGATGATGTTATGTCTAATTTCATGTCCATTTCTGGTGTGAAATGTCACTCATCAAACGTCATTGATCATTGTGTACTGAAACGTCAAAGGCTTTTGATCATCGACATATACCGTGTTTTTGAAAAAAAATATATTTTTGAGTTTCAGACTTCCTTGCTGACTTTTAAATGCCAGTGTGATTAAAAAAAACATTTTGCGGATTTTTTAAGGATTGATCACACACAACCTACTATGTGTACATGGAACTGAATTTTTTTTGACTTTTTCCTTATGTATAATTTGATTTGATTCAGGTTTACTACTGTGTCCTTTTAATTTACAACATTATTATGCTCAGAATAATGTAAATAAATATCATATAAATATTACCGTATCGTGAAGCACCAATAATCTATAGTAAAATTACATAGCCAGATATATTTACATTTTTCCACTAGATAATCAAAAACCACAGTCTATAACTCACCAATGTCCCCCAGAAACCAAGAACTCTTGGATATCCCAGTCCTTTGGTAGAGTATTCCAGACATGACTAGATTTAAACTGAACAGATTTTCTGAAAGTTTCGGAATTACAGCTTTCTATACGGTAATTAGCGGTAGAGCAGCATCTAGTTAAGATAACTTAATCACGTTTAATAACCTAGTCCAATCTTCTCGTTCATTAATAGAATGCACGTATGTGTGTTGGACTCCCAGGGCTGTTGAGCTCGATACGTATGCGTGTATTGGGGCTCAAGTGGTTAATACTTAACATATTACATTCGTGTCCATATCTAAAACTTTCTTTATTCTATACTTTCCCTTTCCAAGCATAATTTCAATTTCAATTTCAAATAAAGTTTATTCATGTGTCCTTTCGATTTCAACAAACATATTTAAATAACATAATTGCTAGATTGAACATAATAGACGTTTAAGGAATCTCCTGATGAAATAATTTTTCCATCGTCTAAAATTCATTTTCCAAATCTACACTCTTTCAGTTTAACTCAACGTTCAACAGTCTTGATTTCACAACAATTTCTCTATCCGAACAATTTGGTCATTCCAAATAGAAAATTATAAACGTAAAAAAAGCAATAAGATTTAAAAAAAAAATGATAATTCTAATTGGTTAATGCTCGGTATTGATATCAAATTTTTTCCTTTTCCCATTGTCACATCAGTTTTCCCTGTATCGAATTCGGAAATATCGATATGATTATTTTTGTGTTGGAGGAATTGTCGAGGTGGAACTAACTTTATATTCACAAACTGGATTCCGATTTTTATGACCAGAGGCATTTTTGAAATATTCCATACGAGACTATAGGGGTATTATAATGCAGACGTATCTGTGTAGGTTAGTGCTTATATTGGTATTTGGAGTGACTTTGGACAATTTTAGGAATTGATATTCTACAGTGGTTCAGTTTTTACTGACTGGATTTTTAAAAAAAATATATTCATAGGTTAGTAATAGAATTTTTTTGTTCACGAATAATACCAGGAAAAAGTGGACAATTTACGAAATCCAATTTTCTATGTTTATGTATGGAATGAAAATCATGAAAGGAAAATTGGGATTTTTGGTAGGCTTCTTTGAAACCCACCATTTCTCCGCACCATAATAGAGTAGAAATTAAATGTGGAAAGGACGGGGGCTTTTTCTCTCAGGAGTATGAAATCACACTTCATAGCCACTCTTCCACACCCGACCGAGCAC